>VZTV01021720.1:0-10037 GCA_013400875.1 Anhinga rufa | reverse complement strand
GTGGGGAAACATTAAAATTACAACTTCGGTCATTTTTAGTACACATGAGCATAATGCTGTTGTCTTCTTAGAAATGCCTTTTTTGAATGTATAATTTCTGCATTATATGTGGAATTATCAGATGGAGCACATTGGGAATACGGTTTTGGTGCAAGTGTGAAGATAGCAAAATAATAAAAAATCCTATATATGCAGTGTTCTGGGCTTGATATAGCCACTATTTTACACCAATTTTTGCAATTAATGTTTTGCAACTCTTTGGTTTGGGGTGGGGGAGAGGAAAAGTTGTTTTGTTTCTCTTTGAGATGACTGAAGTAGACTGGGAGGAATTCTGACAGAATTTTTTGTCGTATATCTCTTTATGCTTGGACAGGAAAATAAATTGTGAGAATAGGGATGAAAAGCAAATAGCCTTTTTAAAATACTCTGTGGCTTTAACTATCTGTAAGTCCACTAATAATTTCAATGTGTGTTTCTTACTTAATAAGTCATTTTGATCCTGATAATTTCTTTAAGATGGCTTTGGTATACCTTTGGGAGATGAGGAATTGTTTTTAGATATCCTATGTAATCACAATAGAATTATTGTGAAATCTTGCAACTCTTGAAGGTAACCAATTTTCTGTTCAAAACAAGTTTATATTAATTTTTTTCCTTGGTAGAGCTGCTGAAAAAAATTGAACAGGTGTCAGTTAAATCAGTTCAACTCTGCTCTGGATTGAAATGAAAGAGAAAGTAGCAGAAAGCAATGCTTACTAGCTCATTGAAAGAATCTGTGTTCTGTTGAAACCTAAGGGGTTTCCCAAGGGGAGAAACCAAGCATTGGATATGATTAGTGATTTGTGGCCCGAAGAGTCCCAGTCTGGATGCACATGTCCTTGACTTGTGGATATCCAGTGGAAGCAAAATGTTTATGTAGAACTTAAAAACCTCCCTGTATTACTACTATGATATTTTTAACTTTTTATGGCTTTTAAGGCCTATTACATTTGTCCTAAGGCAATTCTTGTTAGCAAGACAGCCTTCATCTTGGTTTAATATGTGGACTCTAAAAACTGTGGCACTTAACCTTTTTTATATGAATGGGTCTGGGTGAGGTTTGAATTCATGATGAAGCCCAAAACCATATGACCTTATTTATTTATTTATTTATTTGTTATTTTCTGTGTTTAGGAGCATGTGGGTAACCCACTAGTTGTGGATAATGAGAGTTTTAAATAAACCGGCAACAGCAAAGTGTATATGATTTATGGTAGTTGATAGTGGTGTGCAAATACAGGATTTTGTTACTTGTCTGGAATGAACAGTAGCTAAAGAGAAGTTGCATGGAATTTTTATGGTGTTGTGGACATGTTAATGTGATTAGCCCATAGTCATGGCAGTTCAGTTCCTCTTACTATTAACATTTTTAAAATTGCTGTCTATGTAGAAAAATAATTTTGAAGAAGCTGGGTGACAATAATCCCTACTCTTGGATATTTTACATTTAGTAGTATATGCAATGCTAACTTTGGATACAATGACACTGCTGTCTACAAGCAGTGTGACTTGATCATTTGTCCCTCAGGTTGTAGCTATTGATATTGCTGTGTGGTATTTAAAGCATGCAGCAATGGCTCTGTTCAGTGTACTTTCTCTCTGAGTTCAGTGCACATTTAAGTCATCTCCTCCAGCTTTGTTCTTCCCAATTTAGATTTTAGGATGGGTAATCAGTACAAATAGACAGCAGGTTTTCAGAAACAGTATATGGTATGAATCAAAAGAACTCGGAGATATCATAGAGTGTTTCTTGAGAAGTCTTCCTCCCAACTGACATAATTTTAACAGATAAAAGTAGTTAAACATCTTTAACAGAAATTAAGGGATTCAAGGTCTTGTTCTGAAGCTACAGCTCCACAGAAAATATGTGTAGGTGTCTTCAGGCATATAATACAATCCTTTAGCTTGTATTTAAAGTTTTATATGTGTATGAGTTAGGGATACAGTCCTGTAAACGTGCATGAAGCAAATACAATTTGAAATTTGGGGCCTTGATGTGGAAACGTTTATGATTTCTGTGCAGGTTCTCTCCAGTCAATATTGGTCGTTAAGGCATGCAAATCACTTTGAACGTCTAACTCTGTTTTGCATTCAACCATTTCTGTGTATGAAAATGCAAGCTTTATAACTGTGAAACTTGTATGTGAAATCAGAAACCAGGTCTAAAACTTAGCATATGACCATCAAAGTTAAATTAACTGTCAAACAGCTTTTAAAAATCATCAGGAAAGTAGCATTTGAAGAACAAAAATACTTACCAATACTCATCAGAAAAAAGAGCAGGTAATGAAAAAACTTAGGATATTTTGTTTAACATGAAAATAAGGTTAGTGCTGTGGGTGATGGGAGTTTTGCAAAGCTGAGTTAGTAATTTTGGTAGAAATCACGTGAGAGAGAGGCTTTGATATATCTGTGCAGATGAACAAAGTACCTGGGATAAAGTAAAATTTTTTTTTTAAACACTTATAGAAAGATCCTCAAATGTTTCTTCTTTGGAAAGTCTTGGCTTGGTATCTTGCAACTAGAATTGCATATTTTTATCAAACATTGTGTTGGTTTCTCTTATGTTTGTCCCTGTGCAAGTGCTAAGTGCACAAAGAAATTCTGAACTCTATCTAGCTAAGTAAATGTAAAATAACTCCAGTAAGGTTAGTACAGTTATACCAGACTTTCAGAGGAACTCGGAGCACAATTTTCTCTGAGAAACCTATGTTCTGCTCCTCTGCCTTCTTTAATAGAAAAAGCCTATTTATATTAAATTTGCTGCGTATGATAAATGTAAAAACTTCTTACCTGTTATTGATGGTGGCAATGTAATGAGCAACATTTTTCCCATTTGAGGACTGTTGCCTTAGCGTATTTCCAAAAGCTATTTGTCATGTGATCAACTACACACAAAGGTTTTCCAGAAGTGACCTGTAATTGTTAACACTTTAACTGTTTACCTTCCCTACTCTTCAAGGAGGCTGGATTTTTTTTTTTTTCCAGAAAGTGCTGAGATCTCCACTTTGAATCACAGACTTTTCATTGGAACCACTTGATCACCTTTTATGTTAATAAACTTCACTGGAAATGCCCATAAAAGGGAATTTCTCTGCCTTTGCTTTTTTTTTTCCTGTTGCTGATTTTTTTTTTTCTTTATTTGGGGTTGTTTTTTTTTTGGTCTCCTAAGGATATTGTTTTGCAGGGTGTTTTCACTGCCTTTTAAACTCAGATAGCTTTCTTATTTGATGCTGTTACCTCTCATTCATATCCCTTCTCCCTCCATCTTTGGTTTGTCTTTACTGATCCCTGCAGCCTGTAAGATTAGTATTTTAATTAAATGATATTGAAAGGTAGCATTGTCGACTCTTGCGGTATTTGGGTTTTTTAATGCCCTGGGCTCAGTTGTCACATACATATGAGAAACTATGAGCTTTCTTTTAATAAAAAGTAGGCTTTTCATCCTTATTCCTGAAAAAAATGAAGCTTGAGTATGTGAAAGCTTGAGGCTTCAAAAATGTATAACCCTCCCACCCAGATTATTCCTTAGCGGTATCTTGGAATTTTGGGAACATATGACATGGTTCTCAGACGTTTGGGACTGAGTGCCTTAAAAAATTATTTTTAGAGTTAGTTTGAAATTGAAGATTTGCTATCCTTCTGAGTGCTTGTAAAGACACGGACATAACTCTGTTCTGTATCTGTGTCTGCATTCCTCCAGTAGCCTGGATTGGCCTAGGAAAAGTCAAGCTATTTGTGCATTTAAAAAGTGAAAATGAAATTCTTCTAAAAAATACAAGTGTAAACACCTGTCTTTGAGGGATCTCCAGGTGTTTAATTTCACTTTGAAATACTGATGGATCAAATGCTCTTATTTTACCATGTGTCAGTCTGTGCATATTGAAAAGGAGTGAACTTCATGAGCTTAATACTTCCTTGTGCCAGGTGTGATCTGTGAATATATCGCACAAAATACTTGTGTGTCTGCTGTATTTTTTTTGAGTTGCTGATGGAAAAAATAACTCTGTGCCACCTGGCAGGCTAGCTCAGTATTTCACAGACTCCCCTCCAAACCTTATGGAAAATATCCAGGGCTATTGCTGTAGAATATGGGAGTAGAATGTCAGACAAATATCTTCTGAAACTTTGAGTAGTTTTTCAGAGTGATCCTTATGAGTTGTATTAAAATAATTTGAATAGCCTACAGAAGAATAAATGGAAATGCCAAATCAATAACAAAAAACACTGAGAATGGTGCCAGTGGAAGGGTGGAAAAGAGAGCAGGACAGCAGTAAATTCAGCTGTGTTAATGGGTATGGCATATGAGCCGATATTATATAAAGTGGTGGGAAGTATTTTGTAACCACATGGGGAAATATTTTGCCTGCTTCCGCTTCTAGACTTGTCAGTGTGGTATGTTGACTCTGTGCCTATCTCTTTGTGTACTGTTCTTAGCAAAAGAGCCTTTTCTTATCACAGTGTGTCAACAGGAGCAGAAACGTGAACAAACCATGAAATATTGTCAGCTTTTCCTCTGCTCACCTTCCCTCTTCTGTTGTGTGTTTCAGGAAGAATGGGGAGCATTGACTGTGAGTGAAGAATATAGCTCTTGTAGAGAGAAGCACCTGCAGTACTGGCAGCATTGGCTGTCTCATTCATGCTCGCTGCACTATGGTTTAGGTCAGGTTGGCTCAAGGCATCAGTATGCTAACGGCTGTACAGGCATCAAGTTAGCTGCTTTAAGCTCTTGGGGTAGTCATTTTCCAGCTATGAAAAAGGAGTAAAATAAGTGAGAGAGATAAGTACTGGGTTATCGATACAATGCAGCAAGTATGATGTTATTGTCGTGATCCTTCTCTCTCCTTCTCTGTAAGGCCTTTGACATGGTCCCCCACAGCATCCTTCTCTCTCAATTGGAAAGATATGGATTTGATGGATGAACTGTTTGGTGGATGAGGAACTGGCTGGACNACCCCTGGTGTCAGTACAGGCTGGGGGATGAAGGGCTTGAGAGCATCCCTGTGGAGAATGACCTGGGGGTACTGGTGAGTAAAAAGCTGGACATGAGCCAATAATGTACGCTTGCAGCCCAGAAAGCCAAATGTATCCTGGGCTGCATCAAAAGCAGCGTGGGCAGCAGGGCGAAGGAGGTGGTTCTGCCCCTCTGGCTCTGCTCTGGTGAGACCCTACCTGCAGTGCTGCGTCCAGCTCTGGAGCCCCCAACACAGAAAGGACATGGGCCTGTTGGAGCGGGTCCAGAGGAGGGCCACGAAGATGATCTGAGGGTTGGAGCACCTCTTCTTTGAAGAGAGGCTGAGAGAGTTGGGGCTATTCAGCCTGGAAAAGTGAAGGCTCCAGGGAGACCTTATTGCAGCCTTCCAGTACTTAAAGGGGGACTATAGGAGAGATGGGGACGATCTCTTTAGTATGGCCTGTTGTGACAGGACCAGGGGTAATGGTTTTAAACTAAAGGAGGGTAGATTTAGACTGGATATAAGGAAGACATTTTTTACACTGAGGGTGGTGAGACCCTGGCACAGGTTGCCCAGAGAGGTGGTAGATGCCCCATCCCTAGAAACATTTATGGTCAGGTTGGACTGGGCTCTGAGCAACCTGATCTAGTTGAAGATGTCTCTGCTCACTGCAGGGGGATTGGGCTAGATGACCTGTAAAGGTCCTTTCCAACCTAAATTTGTCTATAATTCTTTGATTCTCTTAACTGTTGTGTGTTGGGATGGAGTATGGCAGACAATTGAAAGGACAAAGGTAGATATGCATGATGGAAGACTATCCAGAAGTGTGAAGTTAACCAGAGGTTATTTAAACTCATTGTACATCCATGACCTCATCTACAGCACCTGTAGTATCCTTGTTGTGTTGGGCGCAGACTGCTGTGGGGTAGCAGGTTGGCAAGAAGAGAGTGAACATTGCAGGCATGGTGCAGTACTTGTGCATTCTTAATACGCTCTAGATTCCTGGCAAAATTAGTAAGAGTAATTCACCTGTAATGAGTTTCAGGAGATGTAATTATTAAAATAGGCATTTTTTAGCTGCTGGATATTGAATAGCTCTGGCTTTGTTTTATAAAAATCAGAATAGTTCAGGCTTACAGCTTTTAATCACTTTAAAGAAGGTTAAGAATATAAGAACAGCTAGTAGTCTCAGAGGAAAAATCCATTCAGCAAAGACTGCTGTCCTCACTGGGCATCAGCTAAATATTTGGTGAAGAAAAGTGAGAACAAGATAAGCAATCATTAATGTTTCTCTTGATGTGTCCTACCATATTCCAGAAGTCTGATTTTTTTGAGACAGAGATTGTTTCTTTGTGTTAAAAATCCTGTTTCCTAACTCAACATTTTCTGCCCAGTTCATATTTTATGACTTCTTTTCTAGGTGCTCAATATGAAGAACAACTTCCGGCTGCATTGCAACTGCTGTTTTTTTTGTTTGTTTTTTAAAGTGATGTCAGGTATAGATATTAGTTCCTATCCTGAGGGAAAAAAAACCACAATCTATTCTTGTGTGAACTCACTCTAAGACTGCAGGGTCTCTGAAAGTACTATGAAGATATAATAGCATCTTGATAAGAAGTTCTGATTCATAGCAGATATGAGCTCATTGCTAAAGGTAATGTTTATACAGCAGACTCTGGAGTAGTTTATTGTGTATGCAGCTTTCTGTTAAGATGGCTACTATCCCAAGCTAGTTCGTCTAGATCAGTGCAGCATATGATACAGAGACTTCCTAATATACTTCCTTACTGCCTTTGTTTCTGGAAAAATGTAACTCCAGTTAGGTATCCAGCTAGTAGGGTTACTTTCTCTGGAGTAGTGTGTAGGGTGGGCTGAGCAGGTGTCAGTGCTCTTTGTTCTGGCCTGCCAACACTGCATGACAGGGTAGAAGGATGGGAGGATTTTCTTGCTTTATAAGCTGTTAGGATTGAAATAGAGCACACAAGAGAAAGCAGGAAGGAATTAATTACCCTGTGTTTCACAGAGTGGATGTGAAGGTTTTTCTTGATTGCGCATCAGAAGCAGATGACATAATGACCTATAATGGTATCCAAATTCCTGTTCCTGTCCCTGTACTCTCAAAGCAAATTTTTCTCTGAACCTAAGTGGTTACTGTTGTTGGGGGGTTTTCACCATCTAACTTCATTATTTCATGCCTTGTCTAAATACTGTGTATATAATTTAACTCAGAAAATTCAGAGATGGTAGTTAAAGATTATCCAATATCCTTAAATAGAAACATTTAAAAAAACCAAAAAGCTTCCAAAAAAAACAAGCAAAAAAGAAAAATGTGTTTTAATGCTGCTTTTCTTGAAACAAAAGAACTCAAAAAATCCTCTCTGAGCTGTTTCTGAAAATTGTCTGCATGGCTTAATTGTGAATCATAATGCTACTTAAATGCCTGCATTAATTTTATGTAAGATTTCAGTCATCAGTGTGCAGATAGATGTTTTTATGGCATCATGAATGCTTGATTTGCTGTTGTATTTAAAATTATTTTATTATCTGTCAAGCTGCATGAAAAGAATCTGGTGGATATGTCCCATGACAGAAGAATGTCGGGGCAAAAAAACCCTCCATGTTTGTACAAATGGCAATGATCTATAAATCCTTTCATAAAAACAGTAATTTCAAGGTGGTGTGTGCTCCTCAATCTAAGAAACATGTAGTGAAATTCTCCAATTTTCTTTTGAGGATTTGAAAAAAATAAATACAAGGATATCTGCTTGGTTTGGGCTTTTTTAGGTATCTGTGGCAATTGTTAGTTGAGCTTACATGTGTAGGCTCACATCCTCTATATAATTACATTATTGCAGTAAGAATGGGACAACTTACATGAGTCGAGATTTGCATTCTGTAGATTTGATTTAATGTTGTGTTTTTAAGTGGCACTAAGTTTGCAGAAAACTTCTCTGATTCAATGGAGACTGAGTTTCTGGACTACAGGATTTTCCTGCACTTAACCCAAGCTTCATTTCTGAGCTCTTCTGTCTCATTAATGTGGAAAAAAAATATCTCTGGCTAACAACATTACATGCAGCTGAAACTGTCACATGTGAAGCAGTATTGTCAAAACTGAAGTATTCAAAAACATTGAGTGAAATGTTCAGACTGAGAGGCTGTTTGATTTTCATTTTGTGAGCTTGTAGGCTACCTTTGGGTCTCATTGTTAAGGTTTCCTCTGAAAATGAAAAGGGTGTAAAGACCTAAGCTAGGCTCCAGGAAACAAACCAACTAATAGGAAAATTACAGCAAAAGTTTTCAGTGTCAGCAGTGGTGGGATAAATTCTACAGCAGATTTTGTGGATCCAACTGCCCAACACCCTTACCAGGTAGAATCTGACCTGGGAAGTACTTCCTACTTTTTTTTTTTTTTTAAATAATTGTCAAAATCTATCCAAATGGCTATCAAATTATAAAATTATAAAATGAAATACAGTTCTTTATACATAAGGAACCTTTCTGACACATTTTATTTTATCTTGAAGGTGGGCAGTGAATTTGCCCTGGGTTGCATCTCCCATAGTCAGTTTAGATGCACGTTGCCCCAAATCTTTTTCCACCTGAAACTTAGTACAGACTTGGCTAGTTGGCTCAGGAGTTTATTCCTCTGAATGGTCTGGACATCAGATAGTCCATACCAATTAATCAATGAAGCAGAACTTGGTGGGGTCATGGAAACAGTATGGACAAAGGCAATCTAGATGTATCCCTTGTGCTGTGCCGTCTATTTTTATAGTTCTGAGACTATCAGGCTACTTCCTCATTAGTTCTTTGTTCTTTTTGTCAGTAGCTGAAATAAAAATTAAAACTTGGATCAAATTTTGAATGGTATCAGGAACATAACTTTTTTGACACTAGATTCTGGTGGTGTTAATGAAAAGAAAATAAAGCCACACATTCCTCTCTTGCTCTTTTTCTTTCTCAAATGCCTTTTGCAGTAGTACATCTCATACTGTGTAATTGTTGGTGATGCTGTTATCTGAGCTAGTTATGCTGCAGATTTTCTTAAGGGTTTAGCTAGTACACAGGACCAGATGCTCTTCTTCATGGCTCCAAAGTTTCAGCAACGGGAGAGAACTGCAAAGAAGAGAGCTATAATCAAGTTAGGTTTTAGTGGCCTTGAAAATGATAGCTGAGTCATGATATCCAAGATTACACAGTAAATGTATATAGAGTGCACTTGAACTAATCGTTGTGCAAGTACTACCATTTTTTCCCCCCACTGAAGAGTACCTTTGGAGTAATGATTTGTTTATGTGTGAGCTCTGTATTACACAACTGGTAAGAGATCAGAATAGATCAAAACAGACCTAGAGCTGGTTCAAGCTAGATTTGCTTGGGTGTTTCCAAAGCAGCACTGTTGAATTGTGGCAGGAGAGAACACAATCCACTGGTGAAGGTAGATGCTTCTTTAACGTGAAGGCAATGGTGGCAATTTTTAAAATGAAAAAAAATATTATACATGAAATTACTTCCTAGACACCCTAGGGCACAGAAATCAAACAGTATCCCATCATACATGACAATGATTTTGTTTTAAATAAGAAAGAGAGAAAAAAAATTGTCATATATTCTAAATCTTCTGTCACAATTGACTGTCAGCAAGTCTAAATTGGGATGTAAGTGGTGATCAGTAAAATAAGTTTGACCTCTGACCTTACACCTGGAAATATTGCAGAGAAACTTTCTAGTGCTCAGTGAGGTAATTTTAATCATAAGCAAGCATAAATCAGTTTAATTAGCAAGTCTACTCCGCTCTGGTGAGACCCCACCTGCAGTATTGCATCCAGCTCTGGAGTCCTCAGCACAGGAAAGACTTGGACCTGTTGAAGCAGTTCCAGAGGAGGGCCACAAAAATGATCAGAGGGCTGGAGCACCTCTCCTACAAGGACAGGCTGAGAGAGTTGGGGTTGTTCAGCCTGGAGAAGAGAAGGCTCCAGGGAGACCTTATTGCAGCCTTTTAATACTTACAGGGAATTTACAAGAAAGATGGGGACAGAC
>VZTV01021719.1:0-20010 GCA_013400875.1 Anhinga rufa | reverse complement strand
CGCTGGAGCAGCCTGTCCCTGAAGGGCTGCACCCCATGGAGGGACCCACACTGGAGCAGTTCATGAAGGGCTGCACCCCATGGGAAGGACCCATGCTGGAGATGCCCGTGGAGGACTGTCTCCCGTGGGAGGGACCCCACGCTGGAGCAGGGGAGGAGTGTGAGGAGTCCTCCCCCTGAGGAGGAAGGAGCGGCAGAGACAAGGTGTGATGGACTGACCACAACCCCCATTCCCCGTCCCCTTGCACTGCTGGCAGCAGAGGGGAAGTAGAGAAAATCAGGAGTAAAGTTGAGCCCGGGAAGAAGGGAGGGATGGGGGGAAGGTGTTTTAAGATTTAGTTTTTATTTTCTCATTACCTTACTCTGATTTGATTGTTAATTAATTAAACTGATTTCCCCAGGTCAACTCTGTTCTGCCCGTGTCAGTAATTGCTGAGTGATCTCCCTGTCCTTATCTTGACCCACGAGACTTTCATTATATTTTCTCTCCCCCTGTCCTCCTGAGGAGGGGAGTGATAGAGCGAGCGGCTTTGGTGGGCACCTGGTGTCCAACCAGAGTCAGACCACCACATACAGCAGCCAAGCTGCGTAAAATACCTGTCGTACTCCTAGCACCCCCATCTCAGCCGCAAATGTCTCACAGAAGAAAGCAAGTAAAGCAAGCAGGCCACCATCAGTAAAGGTTTCAGTCTTAAAAGCACATCTGCAAAGGATCTTTGTTTCAGACGAGGAAGCGCAAGCTTTTTCTCCCAATGAAAATAGCCAAAGAATCAGATTTCCACACCCTTGGGTTTTTATATTACTGTCATTGCTCCCTGATTCAAACCTTGCTGTTAGAGCACATATCGTTTGGCCTACACCTGATGTTCCCCAGTGTTACTCCCCATATTCGCCCAAATCCACCCACATTTTCTGCAACTGTAGTAAGTGCTTTCCACTAATTCAAGGTGAATTTAAACTGCCTGTACCAGGAAAACACTCCAGTTGTCTTCTCTGGGACAAATTACCTCTGAAGCTGCAAGGAAGCATGAACGTATCTGCAGTTTGCTCACAGGAAACTTTAGCCACAGTTCTTTTACAGCTTCTGGAAAAGCAAAACATGTGTCTTCAGATGAACCATTCCCTCCTTCGCCCAGCTTCCAGCCCCTTCAGCACAGGCTCTTTCATAAAATTTAGTAGAAAAATACTCTTTCTATCACACACACCCCACCCCCCCATATGCCACATTAAATCTCTGTATACAAAACACACATTCTGCTCTGGACCATGAGGTATCTGGAAGAGAGCCACATGAGGCTGCGGGATCTGAACACGTGGGGTCGGCTCACCGTCCTTGTGCTGCAGAGGCTGCCTTGTCTCACCCCCACAGAGGAGGCTGGCAGAGCCCTGCCTGTTGCACACTGCCTTTTCTTCAAGAAATCTCCACTGTGCACATATGATGCCCAGTGTAAGGAGCAAGACTGTGGGGTGATTTGAACGCAGCCTCCAGATCCAGTGTCAGGCGTGCCACCAGCCAGCCACGAGGCTGGAGAAACAGACCCCACTCCCTTTTCCACACAGGACAAACACCTCCAGCTCCCTCCTGCAGCCTTTCAGGAGGAAAACAGCTTGATGATGCTCCTCCACCCTCATTGTCCAAAGACAGTAGGAGCAACGTTGGAGCAGAAAGCAGCATGGGATGTAGCATCTCTTACCAGTCATGCCTAGGAAACAGAGAGATTTCTGGATCGCCACATAATAATTCAGTCCACAGCAGCTAGACAGGTGATTTCACACAGCCACAAATTACTCACAACTCTTCACAGAGCCAAAGGATGCCACCATGCCAGCCTCCACAGTTGAAGCATCTGCAGACGCAATGCAGAACATTTATAGGGAAAACTATACCCCATTTTCTGTTACAGTTATGTAGCAATACATGATGCCCATAGTACACACAAAGAACTTGGGATAAAGAATATCCTTAACCCTGCCAGTTTTCTTTGTGGAGAAACTTGCAGAAAGGGGCTGACTGAACAAGTTTCACAATAAGGGGATTTGTGAGCAGCAGTCCCAAAAAACCAACACTTCCACTGAAGGCAGAGCACCTCCATCAGGGATCAGGTTTCCCGACTGCTGGAATTACCTTTTTCTCTTCAAAGATACAGAGCCTGCAATTTGAACCATGCACAAACACCCAAGCTTTTAATATTCACCTCAAATGACTCATCTTTCAAAGAAGCACTACAGTTGTCAGACACCACTGACCCAAATGCCTTTTCCCCATGCCTGAAGCATTTGCATTTCACTCACCCCATCTTTCCACGCTTTTAAATAACAGCCACTTGTTACTTCTACTGATGTTACCAGATGAAAGTGATGTCTTCAACACTAAGTATTCCAGAGGAACAAGCTTTCAGTGAACTACACTATGTTGAGTCAAGAGAAACAGGTAAATGTTAATAGTTTGCTTGCAAGAAACATCAGCACCATTTAGGATTTCAGCATATAAAAGCTGATGACCTAGCAAAGCCAGAGCTTTTTCTGCACGTTGTGTCCCTCTAAACAAGGACTGTAAAGTGACACAAGAGAAGCTTCCTAAGAGAGGGGGAAAGACCAAGCACAGCATGACTCAAAGACCCAACCCTACAATTTGGTAGCAAAAATATCATGACTGTGGTGCAAGAACCAGCTTGTACCTAGCCCTTTTCTCTTCAGAGAAAACTTTTACAACCGATCATGCCTCTGCCAGGAAGAAAAAAAGCGCAAACCCCAAAATCTGCAGTGTGATTTGCATCCTGTGTTCTGATCTACAGCCAAACAAGCTGCCATGGTGGCCCAGGAATACTTGCTTTCTTGTCTCCTTCCAGGACTAAATTTCCTGTTTTCTTTCTTACCACATATGTAATATTAGGCTTTTTTTTTTTTTTTGAGACGCCCTCTCTCTGTCCTCACCTCCATTCCAGAGCGGCCCTGAGCCAGCCATGCTTGGAGTACGTGACAAATGACAAATCTCATTTGTCAGCAAAGAGGAGAGGGAAGGGACTTTATACCTTGGTAACATCCAAACAACAAGAGTAATGCATTTCTATAAACCAATTCCTTCATCACTCCACACTGCAGGCTTTTACAGCACGGCATTGTACAGTAGTGGCACTGAACTTGGAGCTTACGACTACAAATGGTTAAACATACTTTTATTTCCTATCCTGCTGCCCTGACTTCTCCTTCCAGCATTGGGGGCACTGGAATTTCCCTAGGAAAGAGCAAGAGAAACTCACTTTGGATGCCATTTCAGCAAATGAACTGTGAAAGGTTGTGAAAGGAAAAATGTGAAGAGTTCACAGTACAGGCCTGCAATTCTGAAATAGGATGGAAGCAGATGGCTCCCCGCCCTCTAGGCCACCCTATTTTTTATTTTTACTTCATGTGCTTCATACCAAGAGGACATATTTAAATTGAAAGTGACTAAAGTCTAAGCTTTTTACCAAAAGAAAATAGCACAGAGCATATTTTGGCATGGAAAATGAATTTATATTGTCAAATCTTTTCTTTTGTTCCTCTCTCTAACCCCTTCAAGACCTGTTTTTGTATTCATTGCCAACATGAATTTCTTGGCACCCTTTTAGTAAATGAAGTATTCTTTACTTATTGCAGGAAATACTCTTATGAGCACCAGTAGCACTGGTTGTTTACTGGTTCTCTGCTAAACCTCTGCCTTTGAAACCAACAACAAACAAACAAAATTTTCGCTCAGCTTCCCTTAGCCCATGGATGCACACCTAACATGGATTACTGCTTTTAAATTATGGCTTTACAGACACTTCCATTTTCACTCCATAAACCCAGCTGTGGACTATTGGCCTAATTCAGCTCAAGATTTGAACTAGGAGGGCCATTCAAATTAGCTGTGGAGGCCACAAAGTAGAAGAACCAGACCTCTGGAGGGGGAAATGCATGGTAAAATATTTCCTTTGGTCTCCATGCTTTAATTGCCCTTCCTCCATTGCTGTGCTGGTTGGATACCATGTTTTTTTGTTCTGACCCCACTGACCTGCTTCGCAAACAAGAGGAGCTATTTACAAAAAGCCTTGAAGAAGTCATGCTTGTTTTCAGCTGAACTTTAACCTAGCCATTGCTAAAATGCAGCACTACAAAGATTTAGGTCAATTCTTGCAAACTCGTTCGCTGTATAATGCTTGCTCCTCCACATTTCCAGCTGTTTCTTTACCCCTGCAAGCTCTTCACTGCAAATAGGGACTCTGACTTTATACAAGCTATCTGGGCACAAGCAGACAGAGTCACTTCAACAGGCTCCAGGGGGGAAATACTGCTGCCTAAGAGGGAAGCTGATGTAGCTGTTCTGGCAGGAGGCAAAACTAGGAAGACTATGGCTGTTAGCAGGAGTAAAAATGCAAAAATAGTACAGCTCTACTACTAAGGGAAAGGAGATTTATTAGCAATGAATAAACAGGTAAGAAGCAACAACTCTTTCTTGTTATTTATGCAGCAGAATGAAAAAGCTATGTGCTATGGACAAAGTGTATCTATATGCATATTATCATTCAAATTGTTTTATCTAGAAGCTTTCTAGAGCACTCAAGCTCTGCAAAACTTGCTTGATTTTTCTTTCTACAAGAAAGGGGAAGAGGAGAATCTGCAAGAGTGCAAAGATAATCATAGAATGTCCTGAGCTGGAAGGGACCTAGAAGGATCATTGAGTCCAGCTCCTGTCACTGCACAGGACAGCCCCAAATTCACACCACGTCTCTGAGGGCCTTGTCCAAGGGCTTTTTGAACATCGCCAGGCTGGGTGCCGTGACTGCCTCCCTGGGGAGCCTGTGCCAGGGCTCCACCACCCTCTGGGGGAAGAGCCTTCTCCTAATACCCAACTTAACCCTCCCCTGGCACATCTTCCTGCCGTTCCCTCGGGTGCTGTCGCTGGTCACCAAAGAGATCAGCGCCTGCCCCTCCTCCTCCCCTTGTGAGGAAAGAGTAAGGATGTACAGAGGAGAATAAGGAATAAGGACATACAGAGAAGCCACGATTACAGGAAGCAGGCAGCAATGCGGAGGTTTGCTTTAATGCCAGAATCTCACCACAGAGATTAAAACACCTCCCTAAAGGAGGTGGGAAAGGTCAAGAAGGAAAACAAATAAGTTTATTACGAAAGATTGTAAGTGGTAGTGAAAAGGACTAAACCCCTGACAGTCCCTGACTCAGACCTAATTGTAAGCATCGTTGCTCTCTTGTGGTTTCCTCCCTTTGCAAAGATAGTGTTAGGTATTTGAAGATTGCCACTTGGTGCCTTATAGGATTAAAAAGACCTTGAACAAGCTCATAAATTCATTAATATATAGGCAAAGGAAACCCAAAGTTCAACCATCGGACAGGTGAGGAAGACCATCGGAGACCACTGGAGGACCCCAAAGACCACTAAAAAGACAACTACGCATGCAGATTGAACTTTTACATATGTTAACGAATCCTCGGGAACCTTATGACTATGTATGACTTTATAGCATGTAATCTTTGGAAGTTTATCAATCACTGGAGCACTCATGGTGGAGCAATCCCCAGCGCTGCCCAGCGCTGGAATAAGGAATGCCTGCTTAATAGTGACTTTGTTGCTATTGAGTTTTATTTTGGGAACTTTCTGGATACTCCGCTTCCTCTTACAGGGAGGTTCAGACTTTGAAGGATAGTATCCGCGAATTTTTGTATCAGTAGGCTTACAAGAGATAATCTTTCCAGCATTTGAGGTCGCTACTGACTCAGGAGAGAAACTCGTTACGGATGAACACGCTGTTTGTGTTTGGCATATCTACAAAGTAATAGACTAAGGAAAGCTGTTGCCCAGCAGTGATATTCTCCTCACTGTATAGGCACTGTACGCTGAAAACCTCTTCATTTAGATCAGGCAACAGCTACAGCACCTAGGACATCAGCATACACAAGGAGACGCCTCTGGAATGGATGCGCCAGGAGCTCTTTATGCTGCAAAGCCGAAAGCTGCAGGGATGACCTACACGTAGCACGACTGCAAGAGGCTCTACCCAATTCTTGCTGATGCCTTCGGTCTCGTCTCTTTAGACGTTCTGGTGCCATGAACTTTAACAAGCATGGTATTTTTACTGCTCTGTATTACAAAACTGATTATATGGGGAAGAGCAAACAAACTTTAAAAAATAAGAAGCCCAAAACTTGGGCCTTGTTGGTAGGCAAACGTTTTTCATCGTTTAATTTTTGGCTTCTGCCCTGTGAAACCGTAAGACCCCTGAAGACCAAACCTCACCGCCCCAGTTCAGTTACTGCCCTGCAGTAACGTGCAATTCTGCAGATTACTGCAGAACTGTACGCTGCAATACTGTAGTTCTGCCCTGCAGATCACGCTGGCTTTGGAAGATAAAGCGCCGGCCCCGCCGGACGGTCGGTACGNGGGGGGGTACGCCCGGGCGGGCGGCGGCCGCTCCCTGCGGCCCAGGCCCGGCCGCCGGCTCCCGCGCCTCGCTGGGCCGCAGCTGCCCGCCCCGGGGCTCCGGCTTTCTGCTTTCTCTCTCTCTGTTCCCCCCACCCCCGCAGGCGGAAAAGCTGCTGCGTCAGCTGCAGGAGAATTTTCAAGCCCTGACTGAAACGATAACGCTGAGAAATATCCTCTCTGGCAGGCGGGAGGGTTACCGGCGCGGCGCGGAGCGGGGCTTCCCTCAGCGCTTCCCGCGGCGCGGCGAGGGGCTTTCCTAGGCGCTTCACTCNCGGCGCTTCCCGCGGCGCGGAGCTGGGCTCCCCGCGGCGCTTCCCTCAGCGCTTCCCGCGGCGCGGAGCGGGGCTTTCCTCGGCGCTTCCCTCAGCGCTTCCCGCGGCGCGGAGCGGGGCTTCCCTCGGCGCTTCCCGCGGCGCGGAGCGGGGCTTCCCGCGGCGCTTCCCTCAGCGCTTCCCGCGGCGCGGAGCGGGGCTTCCCGCGGCGCTTCCCTCGGCGAGGAAGAGTCCTCCTCGACCAGGCTTTACCCGCAGCAGCAGTACCAGCTCCCAGGGAGCCGGTCTGGGTGCGGCAGCTCTCGCTTCCTAGTAAAATAAGCGACAAATTATGTGTAAAGATTCTGAAGGTACGTTAAAAAAAAAAAAGGAACCACCTTCAAAAGTGGCACTTAAACCATTGCATCACCTAAAAACAACTGCTGGCCTCCCGAGCGTGGGAAGGTGAGCCCTCAAAAGCAGAAATTAAGACCTGAAGGGGCTCTCAGCTTCCTCATTAGCTGTGTTTACAGCAACTACCTCCGCTTTCTGAAACGGAATTTATTACATTTAACCTTTTTTATTTTTTCTGAAACCCAGCCTTTCAGGCAGCAGCTGCTTCAGCACAGGAGAAGGGCAATGTTTTAGCAGCACGCATAACGTGATTATGTAGGTTGACTGTATGGTATCGCGTAAAATAGTTCCCTGGAGAGAAAACAATCCCTTAAGCAGAAAATACTCCAGTTTACTCATGGGCGTGCAGGGGGGTATTTGAAAATATTTGGAACTTAAATGCTTCTCTATTGCAAGAGAAACTAGGATTGTCTTGTAACAATACAACTTTGTGCCTGCTTCATCCCACGTTACACACGAACAAGAGGCTATCTGAAAGAAAGCTTCTTGTTATTCTCATAGAATAAAAAATCCTCTATTAAATTATATTATTTTTATTTATAAATAAGTTATCTTTAACTTTTTACTGGAAGAAATGGGCGAGCGCATTGACGACCTCGAGAAGCACGTTGCTGACCTGATGACAGAGGCTGGGATAGAAAACACCAACGAAGAGTTGACAGTAAAGACATTTTTACTGTGTTTTATGCATTTCCACTTATTTTTGAACTATGGGCAGCACCTAGCATGAAAATATTGTTTATATGTTTATCATACCTGCATTTCCTTGGGTTTTAAAGTATACTGAGATTATTTTTTAAAAATATTTTAAATTACCCTGGATTTCTTTTTGCCAAAGAACACCACCACTTTTTCAAAAGAAAAACTGTAGCTTGATGCATCTGCTCCAGCCAAGTACTACGTGCAAGGGGTGGTGCAAACTAATCCCAAATATGCAAACTGAGGCTGCACATTGGTAATAAAATGTGTGTGGCTTAAAGCACTCCTGCCCACCGTTCCTGTCCCTGAAGTATGCTAACCTAGCTGACTGAGGATTCTTGCTGGTATAAATTTACATATATCTGCTTTTAAACCTGCCTCAGCTTCCCAGCGTGGCTGAGCACACCTCTTAAATACCTTCGTTCACCGTGAACACAGCAGTTGCTTGTCTTTGCAGCAGTAAGATAGGGACGGAAAGAGCAAGGATAACTTTAGTATTATTGTCCAACACCCTGTAATGTGAAATCACGCTTCAGGATTGCGTATGAGGTTTTATAATTGCTCTCTGTTAGAAATGCCACCCCCCTGCCCCAATGGATGCCTTAGTCAGTGATCTTAGTATTTACGAGACAGCATTGCTTCCCTGTTCTGTGGGCGGAGGTGAGGTCTCGTTCCTGTTGTTACACGCTTTCCTGATTCGAACTGAGACATGTCGATTAGTTTTGTCACTTAGAGACTACTTACCCAGGGAAAGATGGGAACATCTGTAAATATATTGAAATAACTTAAGCATCTATTTATTCTGATGCCTTTTTTGTGATAAGTTATGTAATAATTTCCAGAAATATAGAAAGACAATCCATGAAGCTGTATTTAACTGTACAGAGATCTTCCAATTTTCATGCTGAATCACATTCATTAATATTTAAACCACTAACCTACTTATTCACGGTTTCTTTGCAGCACTGATCAACAAAGATGAAGGGAGAACAGCACCCCACTGAATCTGGGAGTTTACAATTGGTGTTGCTAGTCACAAAAAGCGTCAGTGAAAACAAACACACTTGCCTCATGTCATAATAGAATATCTTTTTTTTTTTTGAACAATCACCCCAGGACAAAAGTAGAAAGCTGGGTTTATTGATCTAAATGGGCCACTATTTCCTGTAATTAGGAAAGAACTATTAGTTTCAGGGGAGGCAAACCTACTGTTTTGGATAAAAAAACCCTATATCCTATATAGTGAACGTATCCAGTCACAAACTGTATCAATGTATGAAAATGTATTTAATTTATTTTAATAATATTAATTTTCATTCTATTTCTTTGTTGTCTTTTTAATTTCCATGTTCTCAGAATAACGAGATCCTTCTGACAGAACTCTTCCATTTGCACGCGCCATTTTGATGCTCCTTTAAATGTTTTACATTACAAAATGCACCTTCTCTTATTTGATATAATTACAAAGGTGCCTTTGCAAAACTTCAATGATCATAAACTGCACTAAAGGAAATGGCAGTATTTGCAGAGATTACAGCTGTTGTTACTCCTTCCACAAGCCCACCCAAAACTGTGCAAACCTGTGCAGATAACATCATCCAGGTATGCATGCTGTGCCAACTTCAGTTCTTTAACAGCCATTCTGATTAAAAAGCCTAAAGGCTTTGAGATAGACAGGAATTCTATTTACCAAACACATCCTGAACAAGACAAAGAAAACGGGACATCTACACTAACTTTAAGGTTCTTGTACACCAAAACATTGGCACTTTTAGCAGGAAAGATTTTGTTTGAAACTTCAAGGGGAACCTCTTAACAATAAATACAGAAATTTACAAGGTAAAAGAGAAGGTATCCTCAGCTAAAGGATAAATATGCTTTTTAAAACTTTGGCAGGTGTTAATACTTACCATCTCATAGATTCTTCATTAATATCAATAAATCATTCTAATCAATGCCTTAATCAGTGTAGATTTGCAAGCAATGTCAAACTGGGGGGAGAGGTTGCTATGCTAGAGGACAGGCCGGAGAAATGGGCCAACAGGAAGCTCATGAAGTTCAAAGATAAGCACCGTGCCTCACCCCTATGCCAGGGTAAGCTAATGCTGCAGTGCAGTCGTGAGGGGCTGGCTGGCATGCAGCTCTGCAGGGAAAGGATGGGATCTGCTGAACAAGTAGGAAGTGGGTCAGCAGGGTGCCCTGGCAAACAAAGGTTGCAGCTACATACTGGTCGGTATTAGCCCAAGCAGAGCCAGCAGGTCATTCTCTTCTATTCAGCTCCCAGGAGAACACACCCATAATACTTTGTCAATTTGGGGGCTCCCCAGTTCAAGAAATACATTGTTAGGAAGCAGTTACACAGAGAGCCACCAAGATATGCTGGAGTACAAAGCATATGAGGGTTTGAGAGAACTCTTGTTAGTTCAGCCTTAAAAAAAGGCTATGGCTTGCTTTCTGGCTACAGCTACCCCATAGCTGAGCACAGGGAACATCTAGACTCCTGTTGGAGGCGTTTTACACAAGAGCGTTAATAGAGCTGGAACACAGGAAATTCCAGTTACATGCAAGGAACGCTCTTTTCAACTATGAGAGTGCTCAAGCAGCAGACAGAACAGGCTTTCCAGAAAGGCTGAGGAATTTTCATCCTTAGAGATACTCGACAGTGGACAGTCCTGCGCAACCTGATCAAGTGGGACCTACTCTGGGAGGCTGGACTAGACCTCCAGTAGTCCCTTCCAACATAAATGATTCCATAATTAATAACCACTGTAAAACAGATTAATTTTACTTTCCTGACTCCTAAATCCTCTAAAACACACAGATGGTTAAAAAAAGCATATTCCACTTTGTCTTGTGACACAAGTACAAGTATCTCCTTTCTGCATAGTCTGGTGCTTTTTTCTTAATCCTGTTAAATATGCACATCATTTTAAAAACAAAACAAAACAAAAAAAAACCAAAAAAACCCCACCCAAACAAACCCAAAAAGCCAACACAATGCTGGCTCCATTACTGCAGAACAAAAGTGGTCAGAAATGCAAATGGAAAGTTTGCATGTGGCATGTACGTGCCACAGTAGAATCCAATCCAAGTCTCCTGAGTATAGATGCATTTTAGTATACCATTAGATAAACTGGAGGTCAAATGAGAGAAAGCACAGTTCATCCTTCCTTCAGCCATTGACTATGGAGCCAGTTCCAGCACTGCAATTACCCTTTGGCACTACAGAATCTACAAAGTACTTCAAACCGACTACTGTATGCATAATTCACCAGGAAAAAAGAAGTCCGTCACCACAAATCAATCAAGCAAGGGGGAAGGGAAGTCATGGAAGGTATTTTCTCCAAGCTCTGCTAAATATTAATAAATGCACCGTAGTGTTTTCTTGCCATTTTTAGTGGATACAGAAGACCAAGATACTATGCAATGAAATCCTGACAGAAGTGGTAAGCCTTCATCTTCAACATCGTGCATCCAATTACATTTGTTTTCATTCTCAAATTTAATTAGCTAAAGAAAACGAAGGTAAATGAGTGAAACTCATTTTATTTTTTTAAAAAAGCTATAGTAGTTTTCCCACATATTTGTGTAACAAAAGCAAACAAGAACAGTTGAAATGTTTTTCTGCAAACAGGCTTTTTGTGTACAAAAATACATCATACCAAACGACAACACAGAGTAAAGGCTTTAAAAAATAAAGATAAAAAACAAGCCACAATTCATCTACAGTATTACTGCAGTCAGACAGTTCCAGGCTTCATGACTTTTACTTTTCCAAATGGAACTCAAATATTTTAAATAATTCAAAATACGCTCAAAGTTGAAGGATTTGTAGGTGGTTTTTTCCTTTAATATATATATGTACAGACATACACAAGAATAAATTTAAGTGGATGTAGGGTTAAAAAAAAAGGAAGTCCCAAAGAAATGTCAATATCTGTATTTAGTAGAATAATCTTTTGGCGATACCACCAAACCTCGACCTTTGCGGGCTCCTCTATAAACAGTTTCTATTATGTCAATCATCTCTTGCTTATCTTCCATTGCCCAGTTGATCTTGTTGTTGTTACCTGTACCTAAATCAATCATGATGTGTTTGTTCCTTTAAAGGGAAAGGGCAAAAAGAGAGACAAGTTAATATGGTATTATAGTTCAGAAAGAAACTTTATATCCCCCACAGGAATGACTTGTAGGATTCAGGAGAAGCCCCTATAACATAAACAGGCTCGCAAAATAAGCCTCAAAGGAAGAGCATCCACTCCTGTCACTCACGCTGGCATTTTACTGGCTATTTCTAAAGCTAGAACAAAGACTGTAAAGGTGCCCCCAAGCGCAGTACTCAGTGCAATTATCCTTCAGCATATTCCTCATTGTTTGTACCACGCTTGTCAGTAGCACATTTTATCTCATCGCTGTAGATGCCTTAGCTCCAAAACACCTTAATACTTTGGGTATGTCTTTAAAGCAAGTTTGACAAGCTTGACTGCCATAATACTGCAGTATCCTATACATGGAGTTTCAGATTGAAAACTAAAAACAATGGATAATAAAACTAGTTTTCACTATCACTAATTTTTACTCTATTATCAAAACACTGTTATTAGACTAACTGGAAAACAAGCCACTTTCCTATTTAATCGGTTTACTCTTTTGTAGAGCAAAGAAAATGTAAGCATGAGTATACTGATATGCATTTAGAAGTGATCTACTGAGACACTGTACTTAACACACAAAAAAATTAACTGAATTATATTCTAGAACTATTATGTACCTGAAGAAAAACATGACGGTACAGGGATCGTACAACTCGTACATCTTGTTGAAATCTGGAACTTCAGTGATATCCACAAGATAAATGACAGCAAAGTTTTTTACCTAAACAGAAGAGAACAGGAAATATAAAAGCAATATATATTACCAAGCCTTTGATTATTTTTATTACCAATTAAAAGGCATACGCTTTCATTATTGCAACATTTATTTTCCAAAATATTAAGTAATAAAATCACAGTAAACAGTCTTGCCATTATTTTTAATCACAACAACCAATTAACATGGAAAATATTTTAAAATATAGCCAAGGTGCTCATTGCACATCCAGTATTAACTGGAAAGATACTATGCTACATCAACATCCAGAAAAACAAATGCCCTTTTGACCTCACAGCAACACGCACAGCCCTGGAGTAACTGCTTTGTGCAAGCCAAGCTGACACGTTTTGCCTCTGCTGTCAGCTGCTTATACACTTCAGAAAATTAATGATCTAAAGTGCCCTGGAGCCTGCCTCCAAGCATTTTTTTCCTCCCCAAACCATCTAATTTGTTTAACAAGGCTCGTTAAATACAAATTAAAAATTATAATTTAATAATAAAAATTGATAGCTTTTTTGAGAGGTGTAAAGCTAAAACTGGACTGTAAGAATGTAACTGATAATGAAAGAAAGACCTTGATGAGAAGCTATTTTCTGGGCAATTCTGGTAAAATAGGCTTTAATTTTGCTGAGTAACTGAATTAAATGCACAAGAATCCCTCCCCTTTAATGTCATAGTTAATGTTTTCATTCCTGAAAGAAAACCACTCCACATTCTTGTTTCCTAGACGTAGCATATTTAACCTTAAGTTGAATTAGGGGAAGTTTTCATCTCTAAGCTTAGCTCATACATGTTGTCCTGCTTTCAGCTGGGATAGAGTTAATTTTCTTCGCAGTAGCTAGTATGGGGCTGTGTTTTGGATTTGTGCTGAAGCAGGGGTGATAATGCGGAGATGTTTAGTTGTTGCTCAGCAGCGCTTACACCAGCCAGGGACTGTTTCAGCTCCCCGTGCTGTGCCGGGGGCACGGGAACCTGGGAGGGGACACGGCCGGGACAGCTGACCCCAACTGACCAAAGGGATGTCCCACACCGTATGGTGTCATGCTCGGTATATAAAGCTGGGGGAAGAAGGAGGAAGCAGGGGGACATTGGGAGTGATGGCGTTTGTCTTCCCCAGTCACTGTTACGCGTGATGGAGCCCTGCTTTCCTGGGGATGGCTGAACACCTGCCTGCCCGTGGGAAGCAGTGAATGAATTCCTTGGTTTGCTTTGCTTGCGTGCGCGGCTCTTTCTTTCCCTATTAAACTGTCTTTATCCCAACCCATGAGTTTCCTCACTTTTACTCTTCTGATTCTCTCCCCCATCCCACCAGGGGGGAGTGAGCGAGCGGCTGCGTGGTGCTTGGTCATTGACTGGGGCTAAACCACGACACATGTGCAGTAGAAATCAACACACACACATTAAAATATAAGTCCATAAGCATCTAAATTACACAAACCTTTTAACTGTGAGGTATATTATCAAATACTCATGCATTATTCCATGAACACACAACCTTGCCCCCCCTCCTTACTTAGATACAAATACAATTTCATTCCTTCCCATTTGACTACACAAAATTACCAGTCTGAGGTAACACATATGGTTTAAGATTTATGACAAACTCACTGTTTGTCACAGTACTTCCCACTCATTAATTTTGCTATCAAATGTCTAGAAACACAGTTCTGCTTGATGTAAAGATGTTTTACTTTAGTCCTTTAGTACTTTAGGATTAGACTGTACCAGAAAAACTTTATATATGGTGTACCCTGTACTTAAATACCCTAGCAGACGCTTTAATTGAGAAAGTGTGGAGATGTTTGTTTACAAAAAAACCAGAAGCACACAGTAAATAAATTCCGATGGACTTGAGCTTCAAGACAATTTCCAAATTATAAAAAATAATCACACTCCAAAGATGTAAATAAGTATTTGTAGCAAGGAAAGTAAAATCTCTTCTGGACTGAAACAGCATTTAAGTAGTTTTTACCATGCTTTTATGGAGCCAGCTATAATCCTAGACTCTGCCAATACTCTAATGAAAATATCCCATTTAAGCCATGTTCCAAAACAGCTAAGATGTAAAGCCTTGAAAACCCAAGTTAGTCATAATATCAAACTCTAACACCCCCTAAAGTGATCATTCATGCCCATTTCAATTTTATATGAAAGATTTCTAAGAAACTTAGTGGGATGTTCAGAGTCAACAATTTAGCTGAGAAGTGACTGAAGTTACTCCCTGGTTAGCCTTAGGAGGCAAAAGACAGTAGTTGTTTGGGGGTTTTTTTGTTTGTTTGTTTGTGGTGGTGTTGTTTTTTTAAACCTGGAGAGCCATTTTCATTTCCTCCTATCATTTCTTCTTCCATCCTGCTGACAGTTTTAGCATCAGCAGCACAGCTTTGTGGTGTGGGGAAATTTCTAGCACACGTTCAGCAACTTCGACAAACTAAACGTAATCTTTGAACAAGTATTTGAGTTGGAGATTAGAAAACTATTTTAAGTTAAATCAAGCATTAATACAACAATCTTAGGACCTGCTTTGTTCACTGAAAGATTCATCCAAGATTATATGTTGCACCAGAACACCACTAAAAAAGCACTGCTAAACCAAAATTTTACTTCCAAGAATGGCGTACTCCACATAGCGCTGGAACATCAAAACTTTTATAGTTTTATATTATATACATTTAATTTACTTGAAGAACCAGAAATGCTTGTCACTAGAAATGAACATCAATAGCCTAAGATTTTAGTAAAGAGAATCAGAGTTAATGAATACATTAGCTTATCTTCTGAAACTCAGATACTATTCAAGTCTTAGGTTACTACATACATCTTACTCAAAAGGACTGGATCATTCAAATCGCCTTTGCACAGCGTATGTGCAAGTTATCACCGCGATACAAGTATCTCAGACATTAACTGAATCTTCCTTCTCTCCTACACAGGGATAAAAGCAACAGCTACCTACTTTTATAAAAGTGAAACTGATGACAGCCACCTCCTCAAAAGCTTGTATGAAGTCTAAAGCAGACCTCAAAGCTAGATACAGACTCTCAAATTTTAATTCAGAACTTTAAAAGTGGCTCTATTCTTTCACCCTTGCTTTCTTAATTTCAAATCTGTCAAGATGACCGTTCCAAAACCACTTACCTTGCAAGCGCATTGAATAGGATGTGTTTTATTGAGTTTGGACACTGGCTGCCAAGGTTGACATGGGCCTTGCCATGCAACACTGTGGCATATGTGGCATTCAGGCCTAAGAATGAACTCTATAATAAACATGGGTAAGAAGCTGAATGTGGAAAGGGTGATGCAGAAACACTGCAGTGGCCATAATATCTACCATTTAGTGGCCATGCCAGACTGGGCAGGCTTATCACCAAGAGGCATTTTATTTCAACACAAGACAAGCCCTGCAGAACTACTCAAAAGTCTCTCTCTGGATGGCATTGACCAGTTTTACAGCCTGAAGAAGTGCTTACTGTCTCAGACATAGTACTGGAGCCAAGATACAGCAGTACAGAGCCAGCTTCACACGAGTACAAAGCAGCATATGAGCCAGCTTCACGCACAGACTGCTCTAATTCACAAGGCTTTAGCTTAGGCTACGTTTTAAGCAAAAGCGATTGAAGTATTTCTGCGTTCAGGCCGGTATTCAGGCAGGAGCTGATCTATACTTGAGCTATTAAGTCTGTGGAGATCAACCAAAGCTTAACCTACCTCTATCCAACGGGATGTGAATCCATCCCCCCGACAGAGTTGTCAGTTCAAAAACTGCATTCCTATATAGAACAAGCTTCGCTATCATTTCAAGGCAGTGGTTGGTTGCTAAGAAGTTTTCTTTCTGACTTTTGAGTTATAACTGGGGATACAGTATGGAGACAAGAACTAAATGCAACTCTGAGCAAGCAAACCACACTAAATAAAAGCAGCTGCAGTTGTAACAATTGACACTACGCTGAGGTTATTACTGTAAACCAACATTTTACTGTCCAGGCAATAGGGAAAAAACTTTGAGATTTTAGAAGCTGAACACATAATAACACAAGTTTTTTCTGAAAGTACTCTTAACAGATGTACTCTTAACATACACTAAAATATAGTAAATTTGTTGGCAGTTAAGTCAGCTGCTTTCTGGAAAAAAAAACCAAAACCACCCTCTAGTGACAGACCTCCTTTAGGACTGTTCCACACTTGTTCAACACCTGAAGAAAAAAAACATTTCCAGCAGAAAAGCAAGACAGATACTAACTTTTGAATGTATTTATTTCTGACACTCTGACTTCCTTTATCCATCTTGCAGTTCAAAACTTTCTCTGTTTTACCAGGCCATTGTAGACTTACTTTCACGGGTTGGGCTTCAAATTTGGTTGGGGGTTGGGTTGGTTTGTGGGTTTTTTGGGGGGTTTGTTGTTTTTTTTTTCCCCCAATTACTGTAGCTTCACAGATTAGTCTACGTAACTCAGTGCGCGTGTACAAAAACCAAAGCCACATTATTGCCTAGCCACAGTTACAGGCTATTTTAATACTTCACAGAACTGTATCTGCTTGGGTGGACTAGTGTCAAATCTTTAAACGGAACGGCTCAGGACTACAAAGCAGAGGAATCTATAGGACCCTTAACATCAGATACATATTCTGTATCCTATCTTGATCAAGACCACACACTTAACTGGTAAATGGGAAACACAGATGTAGGAAAAATAATGCCAGATGAAATAAATCGCATTTGTCCTCCAAAATTCTCCCTCCTGACCTTCTTCACTAACAATGTCATTCCCAAAAAAGTTAATTCATTCCTACAACATGAGATTGCCAAAGCAGTATGATCAATGACTAGGAAGAACAGCAATAATAATGAAGTTTCTTTACATTTCTGTTAGGGGTAATACTTTTTTTTTTGTTAAGATTTTAGCTCCCTTTAAGAAGCAAATCTCAACAGCCGCACGTTACCTTATGGCCCAAAGTACATACAGCTAATATCTGAAGAAATAGGAGACAAGATCTAAGATTCCACCTTCTCATCTTCCAAACTAGTTTCTAGACTAAATTTTTATGTTTAGATGTCTTTATGGACAAGGAAATCACAGAGGAAAAAAAATACAGAAAGCGAGACTAGCTTTTGCAACAAATCATTCAAGCTGAAGGCAGTGAGCAGACTTGCCGTTTCTGAACTGAAAGAGGCTGCAAACACAGTATGTACAAACTTCAAAGCCTGTACTGTCGGTATTTATTTGAAATTTTCTTGCTAATTATGCTTGTAAGTTTAGGTGATAAATTTATAGGCGAAAAGAGAGAGACATTATACTGCTGAAAGCAATACTTATAGCTAACAATTCTGAGAACTATAGATGTGAGTAAATGGATTTACCTTTGCTTAACTTTAATTACAAACACCAGTAACTCTAATACCAGTGTGTTTTTTTTATAGCTCCCTCTTTCCCCCCTTTCTTTTCCTCTCTCACTTTTCAGGTAACCTTAACAGAAAGGCAGAGGCACAACTAACCAATTAACTAAGGTTTGAGCAAAAGCCACAGCTATTCACACTTCTGATTACTGTTAGACAAATGCAAAACATTTGAACAAT
Source organism: Anhinga rufa (assembly GCA_013400875.1). Classification (NCBI taxonomy): domain Eukaryota; kingdom Metazoa; phylum Chordata; class Aves; order Suliformes; family Anhingidae; genus Anhinga; species Anhinga rufa. The sequence goes on along the minus strand of VZTV01021719.1, from coordinate 1,743 downwards.
CCTCCCTAAACACACTGACCCAATACACTCTGTTGTTTAAAGCGACCTCGTTTCACAAGAGGTTATCTGATTTACAGTATTCAGTCCTAGATAAATCATGATTTTAAAAGATTTCTTAAAAAAAGGGTACTAAAGTAATTTAGCAGCCAAAGCCCTGTATTTCAGGGAAGGGTTTTTATAACTGTGAGCCTCCTTTAAAAAAGAAAAAAAACCCCGTATTTTTTAAAAAGGTGTTCCAGAAGAATTTTACAACACTCCATTCTTAGATGTTTGGTTGAAACCCTGACAAAGCAGAAATCGAACATCTTACAATCATCATTTGTTCTGAAACTCACTGAAACCTTGCTTCTTTTTCATGTAACACTGGGGGGGAAAAAAAGGGGGGTCAACTAAGTGGAGTACATTTCCATGAAAATAATCTGCTTTGCATTTTCATATAGCGTCCCAGCTTCTTTTTGCCCCAAATCGAAAAAAATCCTGTTTTCCTGTTATAAAGTACAGATAAATATTACCGCTACCCAAAAATATGCTGCAGACTAAAATAATATTGCACCATGGTACTGAATGTAAAATATGGCTACATTTTCTTCAAATGTTAACATTCTGTATTATTCTCTAGTATAAACACCTGTACAATTGGAACTTTTACTCACTCTTTAAAACAGCAGAGATCCAAACATGGCTTGTAAGCAAGAGGATGAGGAAGGATCTCCCCCATTAATCTGCCATTTCTGCAGAGGGAGATTTTTAAATAAGAAGTTACATTGTTCTTTCTTTCCCCAGCCACCCCTAACTGCCAACACACCTGCCAAATTGCCAAGCATCCTGCCAGAGTGGATACTAACAGCATCTGGGCATAAGACAACTCCCACCACGTTAAACACAAAATGACTAAATTAAACCACGTCACAAATCCTTACTGCATTCTATTACGCCTTAACATTTGGCTATGGGTATACATCTTTCATTGTAGGGATTTTAGAGACAGAAGTTAACGTATTTAAAGACAACATTAAAGAGAAAGGAGTACACCAAGAAGAACTCTATGTCAAGTTATGCAATATGCACAAAATTTTACATGAGGATAACTGACTCCTTTTTCCTACTCCAGTTACCATTCCTGGTTCAGATTTTTTTGCTTCATTTTCTATGTGGTCCACTTAAAGAAGAGCTGTCAATTTTCTACATCTATCACTATGCAAAACCTTTACCGAATACATGAAAAGATAAATTATAGTTGACTGTATATGTTAACAGTCTAATTGTTCTTCAATATCTTTCTTTCTTAAGCGAGTTACCAGCTGTCAGCAGGCATTCAGTTTCCATCTGAAAACAGCTTCAGGGTTTGGACCCTAAAATTTAATTCAGGCCACGGGACTCAGCAGAATGCCATCTGTTTCCACGAAGAACATTGCTGACGTATTAATGAACACTGTCCCATACATTTTAGGATCTTACCATTTTTAAGAGTCAAAATGAAAGTAACTTTTCAAGTTATTCAGACAGAAATCTGAAGCTACTATACATTCTGGCTGTAAAGCGACAGTGCTGCATTACCAATAGCCACATCACTCCTGCTACCAAGCACTCGTTTCTGCCTGGATGCTGACGCTCATTAGAGGGATGATTTTGATTTCACTCTTTCCACCCTACAAACATCAGGATAGTCGATGACTTTAGGAGACTGTCATGAAAGCAAGCCAAACAGCTTTCTCGCTGCCTCCTTGTTATGGTTTCAGCTGG
>VZTV01021718.1:0-23603 GCA_013400875.1 Anhinga rufa | reverse complement strand
TTCTGTGATTCTGTATAAATTCATTGAGTAAGGGACTCTCTGCCTGTGTTAGCACAGGACCCGGGCAAAAAGAGCTCTGGTCTTTCACACAGAAACATGCTAAGAAATAAGACATATACAGCAAGAATCTTACTTTGAATTGACTATCATTTGGAAGTTTGTCTTACCATAACCCTACCATCAGATGCATTGATCTTATTTTTTTTGTATCTGTTAAAAATGAACATGAAACCATCGAGGGACAGATTCCTGTACAAAATATTGCAGTATTTTAGGTACATAAAATAATATTTCATAGAAGTTGATTTTTCAACTGACCAGGATTGTCAGCATCTGGCTCACAAGTGACAAATGCAGTGTTTGAAGGGAATTTTTTTTTTTTGTAAATTAACAATCTAAATTAGATTTTTATGAACCATCAATATGAGCATTGACAAAACAAGCCTTCATAGTTCTGTGCTTTCCCTGACTTTGCTCTTTATTCCCAAAGCTGCTTGTGACAGCTTATTCATTCCCCAAGGTTGTTTATTCCTGGTAAAAAGAGCACACCAAACCCAGTGCAGCGATACATGCAGATAAGTGGATTTCAACCCAGAAGGGTGGAGAATTAATTCTAGAAGACTACAAAAGGACAACACAAAAAGCAATTTCATATGCACTGACCTGAAATATGCATAATCTCTTGAAAGATCCTCATTGTGACTGTAAAAAACAGTGACTGGTTCAACAATATTAAAAATATTGAAAAATTCTGACATAGACCAAACAGTATTTTTGATACATACGAAACAAGAACACCAGCTATATCTGGTAAATGGAAAATCTGGGGCTACTAATATGCCTAACAATGTTTCTTGAAGCCAAGGCCATGAGATAAAGATGCTCTAAGAAAAACTGGCCACATTGCAACTTTAACTTAGCAGTTTCCTTTTGTACTGCTATGGTGTGTAGTTTACAAAGTCACTGGTATCCTCACAGTTTGACAACTGCTGAGGCAAGGAGTTTAGCCCAGCAAAGTATAGAGCAATTGACCTCAGAAGAAAAACCCTCCTCGATTTCAAATCAGCCAGATGATGACATAAGACCTGAAACACCAAGTGAAGAATGTCAGTCTAGTATGCCTGATCCGCCAAGCTAGTTTTCTCACCAGAAAATAAGAAGTGCTATTGCTGAAGCTTGAGTTGTCAACTGTATGTCATTCTTCCTCTCCTCCTGTGCCAGAAAGCTGTCCATATTATGTAAAAGACCTTGTTCCTTGGTTTGCTTACAGTCATATAGGTGAGGAGTCCTGGAAAATCTCCCGTCAAGTCAGCAACTTGGCAGGAAATGAGCAGAGTAATTTGCCAGATTTAGATATTCAGTGGGGATTGTGTCAGGAGACCTCAGTACATGCTGATGAGGTCTTGTGCTGCTATCTAGCCTTTAGTAGCTGAATCCCTTGTTTCATCTTCCTCAGTGGAAGAATATAGAGGAAGAGAGAGAAGGAAGAAGGGAGGGAGGGAGGAAAATCGCAGTCCCTCTTACAATGCAGATTCATTATCTAAATCAAAGCTTATACGCGGTTATACTTCGACTAAAACAAAACCCTCTAAGAGTGTTTGGGCAACAGCAACAATGCGTCCTCACCCTAGAGTGTGCTGATATACTCTATGCAATTTTGTCTCGTTGTATGCCGAAACTGGTTCACATTGCACAGGGTGATGTTCTTTCTGTCCTTCACATGAGGTAGAGGACGCAAGCAGGGCTATGGAAGTGTTGTGGCATATTGCTTTCTCTGCTCTGTTTTATGACTCAACTATTGTTACCTGGAAATAAGATTGAAAAAATTCAATTTAATGAGTAATCTTTGCATATGGCCCTCAAAACAATTCAAAGCACTCTTTATAACATGCCCTCTGTCTCAAGGCAAGAAGTGACCCAGCCCTAGCACAGAATTCAACATCCAAATATCTCCTCCTGCTTTTCCATTTGTGTTGAATTAACTGGTTGAAGTTTATATCATTTATAATATTCATTCCCCAATTTGTCCCTCATGTCTACCAACCCAGCTTGGTTCAACTTGTTCTTGACACTCTTGATAATTGGAGCAATCTGAAACAAACACACTGAGCACCACTAATAACCAGAGTGGGAATCACCAGCTGAGACCTGTAAAAACCTCTGGTAGTTGCTACATGCATATCCAACCATCTAACACAATACATGCCAGTATCACATTTAGATCCCATAATACTGGTTTTCCATCGGAAAAATTATGGCCAATACATTGGGATCTTTTATACAGCAACAACTATTACTGAATTTAATTACTTCATCTAATAGCCAAAGAAACCTTGTCTTCCAAGTGGTTTCCTTGTGGTCTTCAGGTTATTAACCTCTTTAGCTGTGAAAGAAATTCAAAAGCACTCTTCACTTAGGAATGATCTCATTTCACATCTGTGGAATGTGGAGAATTCTGAAAGGGGGAAAGTATTAAGCACAGATGTTCTTCCATTTATTATACTCAAGACAATGAATATAATATATTAGTCAGGTTTGGAAAACTTTTTGCCAACTGCTGATCTACAAGAGAAACTTGCAAATAATGTAGTAAGGATTGGTTCTAGGACTGTCTATATTCAATCTGTAACACACTAACATCTGCTTGAAGAACTGTTGATAAATATTGGTATACAAAGCTAAGGGTTAATTTATGCTTGCTTCTGCAAAATGCGGTGATGGACTATGAAGAAAGACCCTTTCTTCTCAGCATGGTTATAACCATAGGGCGTAAGGATCTCTATCACAGGATATGATTCAGGGACAGACCTCTACTAGCTGAGCTAGATAACTAGGGACACAGTGAAGGACTTTGGTCTGTAAAGCCCCCTGGGACAATGAGCCCTGTATCAAGTATGCTAGCACCAGTACGTCACCATGGAGCAAGAGACTTTGGGGTGTCGGAGCTGGAGTGAAAGCAGCTGAGACCCAGCAGAGGGAGGAAGCTCAGAGGATGGAGTGGTCTCATCCCACTCATCAGATATCTACCTTTTAAGTAAAGTATTAAGTAGGACTCCTCTCATTCAACAATCAAAGATGGATTGGAGAGGGAAGGAAGGTCTAGGCCCACATATGCATTGAAGGACTCACCCATGCAACTTGTCCAAGGACTGGTTGCTGTGAAACACACAAATGATCTGGGATAATGAGATGAGAAACCAGGACTTTTCACATGTTGAAGCTCTGCTCTATAGGCTATAAAGTCACACATCTCATCTGGGCCAATGAATCTGGAATAATTATTTTTATTTTGCTCAGAGGCAAATTAAACTAAAACAAAACATAAAGACCTATAGCATGGGCTCTAGGATGCTTTTCAGAGACAGAATATTCTGATCTTGGATTCCCTTCCAGTACAGGAAGAAACAAAGGCATCCTCTCACTTGCTGAATAATCTGACTAGGATGCTATTATGGAAATTAAGGCCTTTTTCTCTTCCTCCAGCTATGTTTTAAAAGGCAGTGGCACCTGTGACTTCATTTTGTGAGGAACCTAATCCTTTCAGTATGTATCAGGCATTTTCTGAGAAAGCCTACAACTGGGTAAAACCACTAGTGGGGCTTTTTATTGTTTGTTTTGGTTTTCTTTTTTTCTTTAGGAAATCACCATTTATGGGAGCAGGTACCACCACTGATGGCAAAACCTGCCAGCTCCATTCAGGCTTGTATACCCCTTTGAGCTGGCTTGCACAAACAACTGTTATGCTCCATTTTGGGGACCCCTATGCTACAGGATCAACTGTTCCAGAGGACATCAGGGGAAGAATGCACTGTTTAAAGATCTTGATGTGTTTCACTTCCACGTTAACAGCTAGGTTGCTCAGTCCTGTGAAGATTAGGGTGAAATGTTCAGAGGTACGACCCTATGCACCCAGAGAATATAACACCAAGCAGGAAAGCTCCTAGAGAGATCAGGTACCTCTAGAGTCTAGTAGCAGCTTGGCCAGCTTTTTCAGACCACTTTTGACTAGAGGTTCCTAAGCTGTTTAATGGCCTTTGTCACTGCACTGCTTGCTGATAGCAGTAGCAGACAGCTGTCTTTTGTAGAGTATTATAAAAAAAAAAAAGATGGAAAATACATCATGCTAGTTTTCTCAGAAGTTCTTTCCAAGTTTCTGAAGTGCATACCAGTTGGCACCCCAATGAGCATTACCACCTGTAACTTCTTTCTCATTATGCCAACAGTGGGAATGAAAACCCAGACTACAGTCTCAAAGCCCCTCATAAAAGGGGCTCATCTATTAGCTTGGATCAGTGGTCATCCTTGGTAGATTAGCCACAAGAGGAGCTGTGTAACATGCTTTAGCAGTATGTCAGCCAGCCAGAGTCTGCTCACAGCACAGCAGCATGTAAATGGAGAAGCCAGACTAATACTGACAATAGCTATGACTATCTTAGGGAGGATAGTCCCGAGTTGTGCTTAGGCAGGAAAGGATTACCATGACAATGTGGTTGTGCCAGGACAAATGCTTTCCCCATCATTCTTAAGGTGTGGAAGGCCAGTACTGTATCAGAACCCTTTAGAGTCCATTATATCTGGTTCTGGTTTTATCAAATTCATGATGCCTTTGTTGCCACCACTCCAGTCACATAGTGGTGGCTATCAAGTCACCAAAGCATAGCTGTAGCAAGGAATTCTGTATCTCGGTAGATGAATCTGCAACTCATTCCTAGGCAGTCATCTAATGCCGCTAGATTATATAATGAATTTAAATCTGCCAAGAATGAACAAGAATCCTGTAACAAAAGTAGAAACCTGTTTCACATACTAGATCAAAACAGGCACGAATGATGGAAAGAAACTGTTTTTAAACTGAACTTCACACATTCCAGTTGTGAAGCTTGGCAGACTGTCAAGAGACTGAGTGGAGACTCTGGTCTGGGAAAAGGGAGTACCCTGTCACAGCAAACTCCACAGCATCACAGCTGGTAGCCAATGGCACAGACCCCTGACTGAAATAAGGCTTTCAGTCATGCATTAAAAATGATGGTTTCTGAGATGGCAGATTCCAAATGTCAGCAGGAACCTGATGGCTTCTTTCACTTGCATGGACTTAGACTGGTTCTTCATCAACAGCACATGACTTCTGGGTCCAGCAGTTAAACCAGCAGCAAAAGTTGATACTCTGTGATATTCGAACCATTATATTCTATACTGCAGGTCCCAAGCATGCAAAGACAGGCAAGGATTATAGCTGGTTCCTGAGGCAGGGAAACCAGTGACAAACAGGAGGAGTTTCTGATCTGCATCTTGGCTGTGCCCTGCCCACAGCGTTATGGGGAAGCTAATTCTTATGAGGAACAAGGCTCCGTGCCACTCCAGAGGGGATGGTTTTTGACAGAAGATGTGAAGAGTAAATCCTTAGCTGGGAAAAAAGTAGTTGGTACTGTACTTATTCATCTCCCATCAGTTTAGGATATCATGTAGTATGACTAACTGACTTTAATCTACTTATTTTCCATCAGCTTCTCCTAGAACAGATGCACAAGTGATGCTTTATTCTGCAAACTGAGTAAGATGCGCTATATAGTGGCCTCCTACACATTTTACCTCCACTCCTAACTTCTTGGATATCTACATATGTATGTGTTTATCTGTATAGCTATATGCATGTTCATAAATTGTATATACGCTACACGTATGTTAATGACATGGACTGCCACTTCTGGAATGATTTTCTGTGTCATCAAAAGACATCTAAATTGTAATGGATATATCTTGACCATTTTGTTCCAACAGAGAGGAGCCATCTTCAGTGAGACCAGAACAATAGCAAATATATCTTTGATGATGGTCTCTTTCCAAGCACTGGACCTTTTTAATGAGTTATCCCATATTTGGGAATAGCACTGAACTTGAAAGCACTGGTGGACCTTGCCTGGAGCAACTGAAAATAAAAGTGGCTTTTGACTCTGCCTTGAACTCTTGGGAACCTTTGGACCATTTGGATACTGGTACCCAGATGCTGGCCCTGATTGTTGATAGTGCTCTGGGCTCTGCAATATTGTTGACGTATTTATCATTTTGGTGTAGTGTTGGACTCGACCACTGATCTTACTAGCATCTGTTTGAACCTCCGTATTCTGCATATAATAAAAGAGGGTGTGAAAGAGTCTAGGGTCAAACCACAGATCTGCTAGTTTTCTCCATCCGCAGAGCTCCAGCTTCTCAGCACCATTTGGGAGGAGGACTTGCAGACTACAGGATAACAGTGCTGCTGGCCTCTTGCTATGTCTTCTTTGCCAAAAAAGAAAAAAAAATCCTTGCAAAATATACATAGCAGTGAGAAAGAAATTCTAAATGCTGAGGAGCTTGTTGCTGTAGCCGCCCCCTTGCCTATTGAAAGGTAAACTCAGCAGAGTCAGAAACGAAATCTGACTCCGAGTTGTTTTAACCATGAACCATTTCTTTCTGTGGAGCTGTGCAACAGACTGGAACTTAGACAGTAAAAAAGTGCCTGCGTTGCCACCCACCACATGTCTAGATGGTGGTCTACTATGCTTACACTCATTGAATTAATAAGACGTTTATACTTACAAAACTCAGATATTGATGTCTGACTTCTGCATACAAGCAATCAACACTTCAGTGCAGCTCCTTCTTATGGATTTTTTAACCAAGTCCTAATTACTGATTGATTCTCTTCAAAAATCTACGTTGAATCAAGTACAAATCAGAATATTTACCTGGCAGAATAGCCACACATAAAAATGAAGGAATAATCAGTGGTGCAAAGAGAAATGCAGACAACGTGTATGATTTTAGTGACTAATATGTTGCTGTTATTTTAAACTCAGAAGACCAAATGTGTACTGTTTTCCCCATTTGTAGCCTATGAGAAAACCCAGATTCTATGCACTTCAATTTTCATCTGATTCATATGAAACAACTATTCCTTTATATTTATTGTCCAGTCCACTTACATCTCTCACATAATGGTAAAAGTAAGGCTAAGCTATTCAGTAACTGAATGTCACTTCTGGAGCCTGAACCTTCAGTCTCGTCTCAAACTACGTCCCATTACAACTAAGATAATGAAGTGTCTGAGAAGTGATGGATTGATCCCTTAACTGTTCACATAAAAACTACTTTTTTTCTATTGACTTGTAAAAGAAATGTCTCAAAACAGATTTTGTGCTATTTAAAAACTACCAAACCAATTTCTTTTAAACTTAATTAAAGCAAATTATGATTTGCATCTTACTGGGGCATTTGTATTGGGACACCCACTGGGAATGAAGTTCCATGTCCAGAATATAAGCCCCTAAAAATATAAGTGCATAATGGAAGGATTGATACATCTTTAATGATGACAGTGCCAAGGCAATAAAACCTAACACCACAATGTTACCACTTTATACCAAAAATATACAGAAATAAACAAATAGAACATGTTGAGAAATTATACAGAAACTGTTAAACATTTTAAAGGGTAATAAAAATGCCTTTGGCCCATTAAATGTACTCTACTGACTATATGAACCAGTGCCAAAAAGTATCAAAGCTTTTACAAAGAAAAAGAAATAAAAGAAAAAGGTCCAAGAACTTGGTAGTGTATGTCCTTGCTGAATAATTAAATGAATGTGCTGGGCATAACCCAGGAAAAAGCATACAGGCCATTTCGTCTTACAGAAACCCTTGCGCACACATGTATACATGTACATATTATGTATATGTAGTTATACCTACAAGCACACTTGATATGGGAGTTACAACCTATGTGATAATTTGGCAGGGATACAATACAATCAAATAGCATTCTGTCCCTACCTATTCAATAATGTAATTCTTTAGACTTTCTCTACAATTTAAAATTTCAGAGTACATTCTAATGTTACTTTAAGAAATCTGAATCACCTATAAAAAGTTCTCTTCCCTATTGTCCATTTCACCACTTGAGCAAGTTTCTGTTCACAGGCAGATGCAAAGGAGTGTCTCACAGTCCCCAAAGCAACTTTTTCTGTGCACTGAAAAGTCCTGGGACATAGATTTCTTTCCAGTTCTGCAAATGACAGAGATCAAACTTAACACCAAATATTTCTTATTTTATCTCAGAACTAATTTATAGCTTAAAAAAATTGACATAAATTACTCCCTCTGTATTACATGTATTTCTCCATTCCGTGCACAGTGAAGTCTTAAGTTGAAATCTTAATCCCAGAATCAACCATTAAAATGACACCTATTGCAAATTCTTTCTCAAAAGTAAACTTTATACCTAGTGCTATCTTCAATTCCAGGTGCTCTTCTGTGCCTAAACCTACCTCTTTCTAAATCTAACACTTTCAGTTTTAATACTATACATAAGTCTAGTTGCGGTAATGCACACTTCAAACTTTTTGAAAGTATTTGCTCTACTATCTCTTTATGTGTCGAGAAGAGACAGGACAGGCCCTGAATGTTAAATAATTATAGGAAAACAATAAGAGTCCAAGTTATTCTTTCCTTCAAGCTTCCTAGTCCATCTTCTCTCTTTCACATCCTCCTTGTAAAGACTTGATCTTTCAGGAAAATTTCACATGCTCTACTAAATGCCAACAACAGCCCACAATATGCCACCTCTCTGCCATATTTGAATTGCAGTCAATTAAATTTAACCTCTTGGAGGATGACAAGGAACATTTCTGTGATGTTATTCTCAAGTCAGCTGGCTTTATAAGGACCCAAGAGATATAAAATATCTCCTGGAGTCACTCTGACTGTATCTTAGTTTGGATCCTTTTAATATCAATATAATAAAATAAATCAGTATCATGAAATAAGAGGATTTGGGTAACTCTGTGCAGGTGAAGGGGAAATTAATGACTTGCTTGGGAAAATCCAAAAGCAAAAGAAACGCAGATGAAGATTTTCACTTTGCTATTTGAAACGACCACAGAAGTTTGGGAAGTCAGTAGACTGGGATTACTCCAGTGACTGTATACATCCCTGTCTTTGTACAAGAACAGTAATTTAATCTATTTACAGTGACTTCTACTGTGACCTCTGGAAGGTATCACAATAAACTCAGAATGGATCTATGAAAAACATGTTTGAAAAATTCATAGCCTACCAGACGACAAAAATTTGGCTTCCTGTTTGAACCAGATGGAGGAGATTTCACATAAAGCCCATGTAGTTTCATTTTCTTGTGTTCAAACCCAAAACAGCTGAGGTCTAAGTGACTTTGAATCATTAAATACTCAGCTGATTTTTCCCTTTACCTAATTTCATTTTTCCCTTGCTGTTGAATTTACTCATCTTTCAGTTGCTAAGCCAATATGTGGCACGTTACCTTTGTGGAGTTTTCTGTGAACATTACTATGTGGGGCTGCAGTCAGGTTAAAACAAGATCTACGCACCCATGGAGGCAACAATATAGAGCTTCATCCCTATGCTTATTCTAACGTCTTTGGCCAATCAAAATAATATTTTACTGAAGAGTTTGAAATATTATGAATGGCACAAGCATAAGATTTCAGATTCAATCTCTTATACGTCCATTTTTCTTCAGATACATTATCAGAAACATGTATGAGTAATAACAATACACGGTAACTGACAGAAAAAAAACCTGTAATAAGGATTATCAGCACAGATATTGTCTTATCAGCCAAACCAAGAATAAATAAAAGCATGAGTAAGAATTTCATAGAGAGCAGTTGGCATAAATCATAGGTGGGATGAATGAGGTGGTCACAGAATTGTTCCAGATCGACCCTTCTGCTTTAGCAATAACTGCAGAGCCCATAATGTTGATCCTGCATAGAGTACTATCAACAATACGCATAGCTCAACCTACTAAGCTAATATAGTTCACACTATCCTGTTACTTCATTTGCCAAGCTTCTCGGTCATTAACTGCTCTTGTGTTTCGTCATTTATTTAACTTCCACATTTTGTAATATTTTTATTCACACCTAAAATCATAGAAGGCTATTAATGAAATGGAAGGTGGTTTGATATGATATTTTCAGCAACATTTCCTGGAAAGCATGTAAAATTATATATGAATCCGGTTAAATCTTTGCTTTCCATCAAGAAAAGCATTTCTCGCACACAATCACAAACGCATAAGATTTGTCTAAAAGCGTGAAATAAAAAACATCCTCCTTTGTCTGCTTGATAGGATCACAGGATAATTCCGTTTGGAAGGGACCTGGGGAGGTATCTAGCCTACTCCAAGTGGAGTTACACCAAGTTGCTCAGGGCTTTATTCAGTCTCAAAAACCTTCAAGAAGGAAGACCACGCAACTTCTCCAGACCACCCAATATCCCAATAAGACAGAAATTCTTTAAATACAACGCAATAAATCTCGTGGGCAAACCCGCAAGATGCACACTTTTTAAGATGTACATCCTCTGACTACATTTTCTCAAAAGCCAGAGAATTAAAAAAACATGAAAAACCTTTCCAGCTCAGGACTTTTTCACCCACTTGATTTTTCATTAGTTGAGCTCTATAAAAATTATCAATGTGATGCTTTTCTTATTTATGATCCAAAACATGTATGTTCAAAAATGAACAGTTTTGTTGTTTGTGTTTTGTTTGTTTGTTTTTTTTTTCAAATCCAAGATTTTTCTCTCATTGGTGGGATGTGAACTTATCTAAAACCTCTGGGACTGCGTACACTGGTTCCAGACATACCTCTATTTGTCCACAGCATGTATAATAGCAATAATAATAGCACCAACCTGATGTCTGTGCTGAAGCTGCTCACCTTCCTGGGGCGAACTGTAACTGAATACAAAAGCTCAGCTGAAGCTTCCAGTATTCTCACAAGCAAAGCTCAGCTAGACCATTTGGTCGACCACGATTGTTCTGATGGTACCAAAATGATCACATATTAATTTCAACTCTTTCTGCTATAGCAGACTTAGTCCAGTTTTAAGCAGCCTGTGATAGTTTTTTTCAGTTTCTCCCCAATGACAGTGGAAAAGGCCCTGATTAGGACCATGAAACTTCTGCTGGGCTGCAGAGGAGTTTGTAAGAAAGGTCCTGCTAGTTGGCTATTTTTATTTTCTGGCATCATTAGATGTCTGGAAAAATGCCCTGAAAAATTGAGTCCAGGCACATTGACTTCAGAAATTGTTATATATTAACCAGAAATTTCCTCTTTCCCCACCTACTTTTAAAAATTTTAACAGTGGAATATATTGAAACATGCAGAGAACTGTAAAACAGCCAAGCGGACTTACATAAAACTCACTGAAATGATCCACTTCTGCAGTGGAATAAATCAGAGGAAATATCAGCTAGGAAAGAGGATATCCAAAGAAAGTGGCTGCAAACTGCTAGTTAAAATTGAAGTGTGATATCCCTTTCAATTCCCATTTCTCTATTCTTGAATAGCCAATGACATTTTCTAAGTAAAGAACTTTTTCTCTGTTAATCGGTTTGCTTTTAGAAAAAACTTCCATCAAATCCATTTTACCTTCCATTTTCTATAGAAAAAAAAGTCTTCCTTTCCCTTGGACCGGCACGGGATGTTTGCAGGCTGATCACTTCAAGGAAATGTTTGTCCTTTGGTGTTGCATGCAAAAACAGTCACTTCAAGTTGGCTAACCAGCATCTCCTGGGAGATGTGGCAAGCGCTGAAATACGTATGACAAACCTCATTCTTCTGCCAGATTGCTGCCCCCTGCATTTTATAGCCCAACATCTTTTGTCCATGGGGAGGAAGGAAGCGGAGTGCCTCGAAGATGAGGGCAAGATTGGAAACTGCAATCAGAGCCCAAATGCTCTGGCATCTGTTACAAGTACAGGGAGTTGAAATGATATTTCTGAGAACTCCCATTACCGGTTTTAACTACGTATTCCAAGAAAACTCCCAATATAGTAGCCATCGTGAATAAAGACTGAAGGCTATAAGCAACAGATGAGCTAACCTTTCTGCCTTTTGGGGCATATTTTCTTTGGCCTGGAGCAGCAGGCAGGGACAGCCCCCGCAGTGCAAGGTGCAGGAGGCACCAGTGACTGCAGGGAGTGCAGGACTGGCTCCTGCCCTGCCTTGGCAGCCTGGGACACAGCCGAGAGAGGAGGACTGAAATGTGCATCGATGAAACAGCAATAGTAACCGGGCTTCTCCCATCTACCCCACTTTCACAGTTTGTAACACTCAGCGAGGGTGGGAAAGCACCAGTAACACAACAGACAAGGTTTTGGCTTCAGCCTCCACTGCCCAGGCAGGCTGTGCTAGGGAGACCCAAAATTCAATATTTAAGGGAGCGGACGTGCTTCTTTTTGGCTCCTTCTGCCAAGGACAGGCAGGCAGAGAGCCCCAAGAGCTGCTGCGCACATCTCAACCACCTCTCTCATTCCAGCTTCTCAATTTTAGTGTTTCAGAAAAAAAAAAACAACACCAAACAAACAAACAAAAAAAACCCACCAAACCGTCCTAGCCCTGCTGATAATCCCAGCACCCAGCAAGCAAGCAGTGCAGCAATCACTTTAACTGCTTCCCATGAAATACCCTCAGAGCTTGAGTTTTGACTTCACTGGCATTTGACTAATCATATCTAAGTCCTTACCTACACTTTTGTTCCTATTTTTATTTCTCCCCATAATATTAGCTTCAGATTTCACAGTTTTGTTTATTTTTTAATTAAAGTCTTTGACATTTCAAAGTCATTTTATATTTCCTATCCTGGCAATATTCAAAGAAGGACTACACAGATGGGCAAATAATCACATCAAGATCTGAGGTAACACTCACCTTCATCTCGGTCCACTTGGGTAAACTCACACCACATGCCAGCGTGAACTATTCTTGTAACAAGGGCTGTAAATCCCTGCTGAAACTTATTTAGGAAGGGTAATTTTGGCTATGCATAAGTGTCATACATTAAATATATTACAGGTGAAATCTGCTGGGAAAGGCTCTGACATTTATAAGTTACACAGAAGGTATATATTACAGAGGCTCCAAATTCAGAGAGAATGTAATAGAATATAATTTTATATAGCAATTTTACCTGCAGTCTCTTAAAAAAAATAAAGAATTACCAAACCCCTTTCAATTCTGTGGCTTTTGCTGGTTTTTTTTTTTGGTTGGTTTTTTTTTTTTAAAAAGTCTCCAGCCTTTACAATTAAATAATTTCACTTCAGTTCTTCCTAGTTATTCCCTGTGCAAATGCACTTGAATGTTATCCCATTACTGAAGAGAAGTTTGGAAGGCTTGGACAGCATCCGTAATGTGAGCTGTGTAACTATGCAAACATTTACTGTCACCTTTTCCCTTTTACAGGGCACTGTGTGCGTCTTCCTTCTGACCCTCCCGGGAGGAGGAAAGCCGGGAGCCCTGCAAAACAGCAAAGGCAGCCCGAACCACCTCTCAAATGCAAGCATGCAAAAAACGCGATGGGGCCAATTTTGCCTTGGGTAGAGATGAATTAGGAACCACAGCTACAAAAACCTAGTTTCTTTGCAGATATCCATGTCCTCCTTTGCCTTATTGCAAAGATTTTATTCCAAAGTGTCCTGGTTTCAGCTGGGATAGAGTTAATTTTCTTCGCAGTATCTAGGATGGGACTATGTTTTGGATTTGTGCTGAAGCAGTGGTGATAACGCAGAGATGTTTTAATTGTTGCTCAGTAGCGCTTACACTAGTCAAGGACTTTTTCAGCTCCCCGTGCTGTGCCGGGTGCATGGGAAGCTGGGAGGGGACACAGCCGGGACAGCTGACCCCAACTGACCAAAGGGATATCCCACACCATGTGATGTCATGCTCAGCATATAAAGCTGGGGGAAGAAGAAGGAAGTGGGGGACATTGGGAGTGATGGCGTTTGTCTTCCCAAGTAACCACTACGCGTGATGGAGCCCTGCTTTCCTGGAGATGGCTGAACACCTGCCTGCCCATGGGGAGCAGTGAATTAATTCCTTGTTTTGCTTTGCTTGCGTGCGCGGCTCTTGCTTTACCTGTTAAACTGTCTTTATCTCAACCCTTGAGTTTCCTCACTTTTACTCTTCCGATTCTCTCCCCCATCCCGCCAGGGGGGAGTGAGCGAGTGGCTGCGTGGTGCTTGGTTGTTGATTGGGGCTAAACCACGACACAAAGTTATCCTGGCTACCTCTGGGATATCTGTTTTCTTAGAGTTATTTGCCACTGAATTAAATTCCTCTGTAAACTTTTTACTTCTTATTGTGCTCTGGTGTATTGCGAGCACCTGAGACTCACTTGTAAAACTGCAAGCAATACGTTTCTTGCACACAGTGTAATTCTCACACGGAGTTTTAAAAGTTAAAGCCAACTCTCCCACATGAAGGTGGTCTATCAGCTGTATTTCCCAACAGGTAAATGTCTGCTTGGCTCTATCTGCATACAACCTGTTCTGACATTTTGTTGGACTCATTTCCATGGCACTGCTTTTGGCTCCTCCATGGCACTCCAGAAGGGAAACCTCTTCTGCTGTGGGCAAATTGATGAACAAAGCCAAGGACGTGATGCACAGAAACACTCTCCAACATGAGCAGGGAAAGTCTGACAAAACACAAGGTGCTTTAAAATATCCCCTAGAAAAACAGCAGCTGCTTTCTCATAAGAAGGTGCAGCAGTTACCAGTTGCAGCGATCTAGGCCAAGCCCAGTGGCAAATTGCTGCTGAGCCCTGTGGAGCCCCACACCGCCAGGGCACAATTCCCCTCTTGGCTGTTGTATCTGCATGAGACTCCAACCTGACCAGCTTCAGATAGCCTCTTTTCTCTTCACAGCATCTATAAAGATCTATTTTCTCCTCCAGTTCCAGCATAAATCTTCAGCCTTAGCTATTATCTGCCCAATTCTGGAATAGTGACATGTTTTAGGTTTGATGTCTTAAACCTCCATACAAGAACCGAGAGGTCAATGCTGTTGACTTGAGGATAGCTTTGTTACACCACAGGACGCATGGCATGTAGATACGGCCCTGGGAAGCAGCAGGATAGTACAGTCCCAGTGACTGCAGCTATTTTTAGCTATGCAAACATATAACATCAAATACTAAATATGTCACTAGTCCAGAATTGAAAATTGCCGCTGCTGGCTCTTAGGCAGCCATAATTTTGAGGACAAGATTCACGCTGGAACTAGACTCACATAAGTAATTGCACTCATTCAAGATCACTTAAACTTGTTACCTTCCAAATTCAGCCATGCAGAGTAATAATAATGTTGTGAATCATCTTGATAAAACCCACCCTCTACATAAAGTGACAGATGTGAGGAGATTAGAAAGAGTGCATATTGTCTAGGTCTGCAAAGGAAGAGAAGTAGCCTGCTCAATTTCAAAACAATAATAATTAAAAAGGCTAGGAATATAAACACTGACAAACTTGCCTTACAAATATTATTTTAAACATGTCTGTGACAGACTGCTTGAAGTCAAAGCCTAGTAGAGCACTTATCTTCAAGGGGAATTCTTACATGTTTAAGAGGAAGCACCTATTTCAGGCTCCAGGCACTGAATATGGTGTTCATAACAAGCATTGTGCTACCTGTTGTTTCTGCCTTATTCCAATGGGCATTTCCCTGGGTCCAGATCCCAGGTCAAAAGGCTGTACAGATTGCTGTAATGGAGCTCATCACCCAGAGCCAATGACCGAGATGAGGGCTGCAGGTTGCGTTTTATGTTCATTCTCTTTATGGTTCAGAGCATAAGGTTTTCTATTCTTTGCCTACATCTGCATAGTATTATCCATATGACAACCATAACAAAAGAAAGATAATTTAAACCATACTGATTTGTATTAATATAAAATAAACAGCTTGCTTAATATCTCTGGCTAATTTATCTTATGAGAAAAGTGAAGCTAACGCTTCCGTCTAAGCTGTGGGGGCGAAAAATTAGAACAAAAAAAGCGCCAAATATTTAGCTTACCTCACCTGAAAGCAATCTCCTCTTTGATCCTGTTTTGCTTGAACTGCCAGCACCACCTCTTCTCCAGTATCATCAGTTCCTTCTCTGTCTCTGCTCTCTTCCATGCATCAGCTCTGGCCAACTGGGGAGAGTCTAGTACATACCAGGATGATTGTTATTAAATTAACCAGAAAAATATCTAAATCCTTACTTAGAATTTCCATTTGCAAGAAAAGCTGTACAATTAGCCTCCACTTCAGCTGTACAAGTTTTGCTCTAGCTTTTTGTATCCGTGTCTAGAGTATCAACTGTTTAACTTATACATGAATTTTTGAATTGAGCTTGGCCAAAAATCTCTGGTAGAATTTAAAGCAACCTCACTTCTGCTCATTAGAGGAGCATGACATGCCCTCTTATTAATCTCTTCCTATCCAGAGCAAACTGACACTCAAAGCCCTTTTCCTCATGTGCCGTTTGCTGCATAGTATGATCTGTTCCTGGGGGGGGGTGGAAATTAGGAGGATGCTCAGTGTATCTTTCACTGTAGAGGCCTTTATTTCTGTAGCTGCATGCACACGCACACACAAACCATATAGACATTGCACTAGTCAGGTCATATCATTGACTACTGTGCCTAGCCTTTGTCTGCTAATAAATCTTCCCTTGGATTTATTTTTACATTCCAGACCTCTGAACAGTTTGAGCTTTGAACCAGACCAGAGCATTGATATAAACATGACACCAGCGTGTGCCTTTGCTGTATGGATTATATTCCATTAAAAGAACATCAGTAAGGTTGAAAAGTCAAGGACTCCAAAGTTAGGAAGCAGATAGTGCCGATTCAGTCCTCTTCAGATACAACCATTGATCACGTCACTGTATGCTCCTGTTTCGGCAGGAAACCACTCTTATTCTGTACAGCTCAACGCAATAAAATGAGAGCGTCTCCTAAAGGTAGCATCACCATTCCCCTTATGGCACGTTTTGGCTGAGATGCAGATCCTAATTTTCAATTATATTGGGACTCAGATGAACAACCGCCCAGAAAGGTGACAAGTCAAAACCAAAATTTATTTGCATTAATTTTAAGTTACTATTTGTAAACATCAAACTATGCATAATAAGAGAAAACAGCCTTTACCATGGGGCTCACCTAACACAATCACATTACCAAGTTCATTTGTGAATAACAGAGAACACACTGATGGCTAAACACTTGGGGTTGTTGTGGGTTTTTTTTTCACATTTTCTTTATGACTAAATACAGTTCTCTGGGCTAAGCTATGTCTTTCACCCCCAAACACTGAAAATGCTTTGCGTATTAAAACGTGCTGCAGGTTCAGGGCACCATCCCTACCCTGCCTCATGAGAGCCAGTTGGGCTGGAGAAAGAAAGCTGGACAAGGAGGGAGAAGCAGAAACTCCTGGAGGCTTCCTCCCTCTGTGGTGCCAAGGCAGGGGACGCCCAGGAATGGGACAAGCAAGGCGTTTCACTCTTACAGCATCCTCATCGACCAGCCACTGCTCGGTCAAGTCATAGCTGCTCCCTAGCAACCCACAGCTGTTTCAGACGGCAGCTGGGTCGGGTAACCAGCAGGACTGCCACCAGCCACAGCACAAGCCGCCCCCGGCAGACAGGCCTCAGTCGTTCTGGCTCCCCCATCCTTGCCTGCCCAGCTGCAAATACTGCTAGAGCTAGTAGCAGGCAGAAGGGGAAGGGCCAGGGAGCTCTTCCAGATGGACAGGAACTCCAAACAAGGCAGCACTGACAAAAACAACAAAGCAGGGATATCAGACTGCAGATTAGCTCTGTGAATCCTCACACCGTTGTTCATTCCAGCTGACATGGACAATGATATGAAATCTATGCACTGGGGTAGTGCTGGACAAGGCAGATAGTCCATGGACCAGAAGGAGTGATGGATTTGTTTAACCATGGGCCACAGCAAAGATCTTCCAGAAATTCGTCAGCTCTCAGAGCAGCTGGATACCTCTCGCACTGGTGCACAGGTTAGCTCAGATGCTCAGTGCTCCCTCACACAGTGTTTTAAACAGCATGTGGAGAACAGCAGCTCCAACTTTGCACAGAGCAATAGGTAAAAAGCTTATATTTAATTATTAGGTGGGATTTTCCAGTCCATTTCATCCCCCATGAGTTATGGTACTTCACAAGGGCTGCAGCAGCTTGAGGTGAATTTCCCACTCACAGAACCACAGAGCTGCTCTGCAAAATCTCCACGTGGACTTCAGTAGAGGTGGCCACGCCAGGAGCTGGAAGAAGTTCAGAGAAGCAAGGTCCTGGGGGAATTTGAGATAGGGCTGCTGCCTACAGACAGCACAGGATAGGACAGTGTAATTTGAAGTAGCAGCCGGCACTGGTAATGTTACACAACACTCAATTGAGCCTCTGGGTAGCCCAGGATCAGTCGATGACAAAAATGGATTTCTCAGCTCCTGCCTGCTGTTTTACCTTGCACTCCCCAAATCATCCCCCTTTTTCAGACCATGCTATCATGAATCTCTGACAAGAAACAACTGACAAAATGGCATGACTCACACAAGCTCTTGCCCTTTTTCTAAAGGCCAAACTGCTCCTACTGTCACCTCCCCTTTCCTCCCATCACTGTGCCCCATCTCCTGGGCTCCGCTGCAGCTCACTTTTCCCTCCTGTCTCTATAGTGACTGAAAGGACAACTAAAAATTGCTGTCTATATCATGGGAAAACACGAAGGACAGGATAGCAAACACCGTTACTGTTTGAAGAAACTAATTTGGAGTGCCAATTTCCATCCTGATTCATTTTGCAAGCCCCTGCCAGGAAGAAGATAGACTCTCCTCTCAACATGCTCCCTGAAAAACAAATAATTTATTACGTTAACTCATACACATATTAATAGAGTAGGCTCACACTTGCACTCAACAGTGATTAGCCCTGAACTTAAATTAATTTAAAAATCTAACCTGTACATGTAAGCCTCCAAAGATGTATTTTTGCCTCTGGATGTGGGAGACCAAAGGCTCAGTGTCACTGGGGTGTTGCTGGGTGGAGGGACGGGAAACGAACAGCCGAGGGGCAGTGAGCAGGGGCATTTGCTGGGTCAAACTGGCCCGGCTGGCTGTTTCTGCCAAGATCTCCACAGCAGCAGGACCTACCCGAGGAAAGGAGTTGGATCCTGGATGCAGGTGGTAATCCACGGCTCCTATATAATGGTTTTCATTTAACTGTTTGCACCCTTCATGTAACGGAGCTACGATTACCACATCTATCCCATCACATTCCAAATTATGACTCTCTGATTCACCATAGTACTGTAACATTAACTAGTGATCCAATGCACCCACAATACACCACAATCATTGCATGCCAGTTGCCACTGAGAAGAAAAAGATAAGATTCTCCTACCGCAATCGTGAAACTGCCTAGAAGATAAAATGGTATTAGCAAACCTATGCCAAAACTCTAGAGACCTTGTAAAAGACGAATTTTAAGCAAGAAAATATGCCCTTGCTGTTTGGTTTGGTTTTTGTTTTGTTTNTAGATGTCATCAGAGCATCCTCAGAAACTGATCTCCACCAAGACGCTACAGACGTCCACTTGGAATAAATAAAAAAGGAAAGCATCAAAAAAATCTCTCCAAATTTTGCAGAGGGAGCTTCTAGCCAACTATGAGATGTGTTCTATTAAAAGCAGTGGAAAAAAAACCACTTGATTAGCCACATACTTGGGAAAATATATAGATAAATAAGGAATAATATGCAAGATTTAAAGACAAATTTGCAGCCTTATTGTAGTATCATTTTACTTCCATTGATATACACTGAATTATTTCAGAGAAAGTCCAGCCTTTTTGCTTCTCCAGATACCACTGGTCAGAATTTCCCAGTAATCCTCTACTGATTATCATTGGGTACCATGGGGGAAATGGGTACCATTGGGTATCATGGGGAAAAAATGTCACACAGCAGATTAATTTCATGGGGGTTGTTTAAAACCAAGTATAAGTCCAAGATGGGACCCTAGGTGCTGTAAATATTAAAGTTGCTCTATTATATATCCTACCTGCCTCCAAAAGGCACAGGCTGAGAACATACAAAGAAAAGCATGCCCTATATTAAAAAATGTAATTTATTCTTTGCACACAGCAGGAGAGGGTAAGTGATTTCTTTGTGTCACAATCAACACTTTGAATATGGAAGTGAATTTAAAAAAAAAATATATATACCCCAGTAATTTTTGAGACATCTGAATAATTCTCAATCCACCCTTAAGGGACATTTTGAAGGGTTTACATAATTTGGAGAAATGCTGCTAGGACAACATAAATGGCAAGAAAAGCTGAAGAACTCTGGTGTGGGTAAAACCTACAGAGAGTACCTCAACTTAGTGCAAATATCAATAGCTCGTCTTTCATGCGCAACCAATTTATGAATTTACCATACTTTCTATTCTCAGAGAGTATTGATTCAAGCACAGGATGAGTACAAAAGTTTTATGTTCTACTTGAGTAAAAGTGTATAACAATTGATTAAATTTCATTGAATCAGTAAAGTGCTAGAGTAGGCAGATTAGTAACAAAGATTTTTACTTTCTTACCTAACCTGTTATGATTCGACCAGAGACACTGACCATCTGAGATCTGAGAAATGAAATACACTGTTAGGAAGCAGTGTTATTTCCTGTGGTGATGTTCCTGACCCTGGGTAGCATGGTACTCAACTGTTTGGTCATCTACCAAATGGGAGCATTCCTTCAAGTAGATTTGTGAAATCCTGCTAAAACCTTGGGCTCAAATCCTTATTTTAACTCTGGTCTCACTCACTGGGCAAATGTAAGCATAAAATTAACGTAGCTTCGATATCAGTCATTTTTAATTTGGAGGGGAGTAAGTTGAAGTCAGTGAGGCTGTATCTGCTTAGGTTATCAATAATTTTGGCCCAACACTTGTTTTCATGTGTTTCCCTTTTGGTTGATGGATTTCAAGGGAAAGAGCAAGCTTATGTGGGATATAATTACCACTTTGCTCTAGTATCTTGAGTTATTTTTCCAGCGGAAACTTCTGGGTGGGAAAACTTGACACTTTGGAAAGTGTGCCAAAATTTAGTGCAAGTTTATATTTATGAAAGGAACATTTGACATTTCATTGATGCATCACAAAGAGAAATAAGGGACACACCTGACAGGATTATCTTGTACTGAAATACTTTAAAACAAGCCACGGCACTGCCCAGCAGTAAGAAAAAGGGAAGCAAAGGCATGAGTACTGAAAAGGAAATAATTGTGATCCTCTGGAAAGTGTGACTGTTACTCAGAGCACACTGACACAATCCTTAGTTACACAGTATAGGAGAAACCTTTTAAAACATACCCAAAATGTTAGATATTTTTAAAGAGTTTAAGGTATTTCCCATGCAAATACAAAAACGCTTGATTACAACTTGCATACCTTACCATCTTAAATATTTTGGTAAAAAATCAATCTTACGGAAAATATTTTCCAAAGCCACCATGTAAAAATTTTAACATGGTGATTTTAAATTTCTTTAGAGACATTTTTCTTGCACTTCATCTTATTATAGCATGCCATTCTGACACAAGTAGAACTTTCATGAGACCCCTAACAACAGACAGTGGTTTTCTATCCCCATACTGCCATACACATGCTAAATTTGGGCTTATCAGAGATGTGAATAATTGGGTCTATTTTTCAGTCAATTTTCACAGCAAATGATAATGAAAAAGGCATTTAGGCCAATAAAGAGGAATATAAAAGCTCATTATAAGCCCAATTCATAAAATTACAAGCTATAGTGTTCAGTAAGCACAAGTAAAACTGAAAACCAAGTTCAAGCATACCAAACGAGATTATAAACTAGCTGTTGTTTTTCTGTCTGGGAAAAGCAATTCTTTAATGAGCTTGGAAACACAGCTAAATATTTTCTTTCATAAATTCAAGTAAAAGCCGTACCACTTTTGAGACTTCTGCTGGGCAGCTTTTTCTCCTCTCTCTTTTCCTCTTTTAAATTTTAAATACTGCATAGGAACCATTTGCTCTGTGAGGTTCCCATAGTTAGGACCAAACCCTTCTCAGAGGAATTTTGGCACCTTATTAATTAGTTGGTTATGAGAAGGAGCTGCACTCTTTCAGTGACTCCTATTTTGCCATCAGTAAAGTGTGATCCCATAATAAATTTCCATCAAGCAAACTATTTCTGGTAATTCCCCCTAATTAACACCAGACTGCTAATAATAAATTAGGCCCTATGTGTTTCTGATATAACCAAGATCTTGTCTGAGCACAAGATATTAACCAATGTCCCGAGAAAGTAAAACTCAAACCTAAATTAAGCCTTTGCTGGTAAAAGGATTTATATGCAATTTTGTGAGAAACCCTTTGAAGATCTCATACAGGGCATTTTGACCAGCAAACATTTTGAGTGACAGAGAGATTTGTTCTGTGCTGAGCAGTGAAAGTGGATTTATTGTGAAAACACACCATTGAGTTTTAAGCCTATAAATCTTACACTGGATTACAGTGTCTTAATGAATGAATGACAGATCTCTCTTTTTTGTCGGTGCATTTTAATGTTACATGACGTTGTGATTGATAGAAACCAAACCTTTGCCATTAAAACGTCAAATACAGACTTGATGCCTCTAAAAGTTTGGCTTCTGGAGTTTAATATACTGTTTGCAAATAGACTTGCGTTTGTCTTGTTCATAGCCTAAACACTGAAGGGGAGGCAAGTTTTCTGTAAAGTTGCCTCCAAGCTTTTATAGAGCTGTGTGCAGTGTTTTCCTTTGCTTGTGTAAATAAAGGTACAAAACAACAGTGCATTTGCCTACTTAAGAGATACTCAGCTAAGGAGGGTCTTACCAGGCTGGTATTATCATGAAGTAATTGGCCATGTTATAGCAGACAGTTAAGTATCCTGTAGTGAAAGCAGAGACTGCTGCATGCCAAGGCTAAGTACGGTATCAGATAATGCTTGCCAGAGCAGGCAGTATTTCCTTGAACAGTTTCAACTTAGGAAAAATATCAAACACTTCTAAACAAGCACTGCAAAGTATTCTAAATGGGAGGTAGAATGAAGTAAAGATAGGAAATAAATAGTAATTGGCCAATATTGAATTTTACATTGTTACATATTCTACGATGTTCAATACTGTATTTCCATCTTTTATTCCATCTTGAGAAAATATGGAGAATCAGAGACTCACCAAGGTTGGAAAGCACCTTTGGAGATGAAGAGACTTTGTCTAGTCCAAGGGCTGTGTCCAATCAGGTTTTGAGTATCTCCAAGGACAGAGACTCTGCAGTATCTCTGGGCAGCCTTTGCCACCGTTTGACCATCCTCACAGTTGTCTTGTCTCTATGTACCACTGAGCCGAATCTGGCCCCGTCTTCTTTAGTCTCTTCTCCAGGTGTTTGTACACATGGATGAGATCCCCCAAGCCCTCTCTTCTCCAGGCTGAACAGTACCAGTTCTCTCAGCCTCTACTTGTATGAGATGCTCCAAGCCCTTAATAATCTTCCTAGCTCTTCACTCCAGTACATCCATGTCTCTCTTGTACTGTCGAGACCAGCACTGGACCCAGCACTCAGGTGTCTCACCAAGGCTGAGCAGAGAAGAAGGATGCCCTCCCTCAATCTGCTGGCAATGGTCTGCCTCATGGACCCCAGGAGGCTGGTGGTCTTCCTTGTCACAAAGGGGACATCACTAGCTTGTGGTCAACCAGGACCCCCAGGTCCT
>VZTV01021706.1:0-11034 GCA_013400875.1 Anhinga rufa | reverse complement strand
AGAGGAAATGGCTCCAAGCTGTGCCGNGGCTCCAAGCTGTGCCGGGGGACATTTAGACTGGATATTAGGATACTTTTCTTCACTGAAAGGGTTGTCAGCCATTGGAACAGGCTGCCCAGATTGGTGGTTGAGTCACCATCCCTGGAGGTATTTAAAAGACATGTAGATGTGGCATTTAGGGACATGGTTTAGTGTTGAACTGGCAGTGTTAGGTTTTCCGTTGGATTCGGTGATCTTAAAGGTCTTTTCTAACCTGTACAATTCTGTGTATTCTATGTATATTGTACACACTGTCTTTTTCACAGATCTCTGAAGTATTTTGCTGGTTATCTCTTATTATTTTGAAACGCAACCACTACTTTTACATCTTCTAGCCAATTCATCATCCATATTAATTCCTTTTGTCCTGTCCCCTCAGAATTAGGGCTCAAAAATAAGGAAATACCAAATTGGAAATTCTAGTGTTTCTATTTCCTGTGAAGAAGTGAGGGAGAGAGAAGTAAAGGATTGCCAATGATCTATTAGTTAACTGAGTAAGGACTTATGTGGAAGATTGTCTGGTATATTTCAGACCAAGGACTTGAGTCATCAGATGAGTATGATTTGGGACTGTTCTTGCATGAGTTTACTGTAGTTATAGTGGTAATCCTGTCCCATTTTTCATAAATAATTTCATATTCCCAGAGGCAGAGCTAAGGAGGGAGAAAGGAGGAAATATTTACTCTATGTCTATAGACATAGACATGTGATAAGTGCATTCATCTGGACCATGGAAAATTAGATTCAGGACTGAATGTTGAATGCTGATCCGATGCTTTTCAAAAGTTTGTTTTCTCCTCATTGTTCAGTGTGGGAATAAAACTTAGTGCTCTCTAATCTGTTACCTGGTGGCCAGCTTATTCACCTGGT
Source organism: Anhinga rufa (assembly GCA_013400875.1). NCBI lineage: Eukaryota > Metazoa > Chordata > Aves > Suliformes > Anhingidae > Anhinga > Anhinga rufa. The sequence goes on along the minus strand of VZTV01021706.1, from coordinate 10,125 downwards.
CTATGGGCGCTTAATATTCAAGTGTCTCACATTATGTCATGCAGAATGGAGACACAAACCTTTGACTCCCAAAGATATTCCTAATTCCTGTACCTGTTCTAGGATTAAGGACTAGCTTTTATTTTTAAAAGGTCTGTAGGTTCATTTGTTAAATATGAAGGATATTTTTTTAATTTTAAAATTGTGTCCAGAGTAATTTTCCCACCCAGTTCCTTTTGGAGTCATACTCTAATATTTCACATCATTTGACTTAATGTCATCATTTGACAAGTGATATTTTTGAGCACTTGAAGAAGAGGAAGGAAACATATTGGTAAAAGAAATTATGTGATGTGCTTCCTTTGTCTGCAATAGATATAGAAAACAAAAACTTATTTTTGGTCGGGTGTTAGTCTAGATAAGTCTATCCACAGAGGCTCTAATGCAGCTAGTTTATATAATGGTTGAAATCAGATATGAAAGCACAGCATCTAGTGCAGGCATCTTAAACCCACCAGTGATTTCAGACATGCTCTATGGCAACTAGCCTGTATTGAAGTTCATCTTATCATAGATATCATGTTATCATAGTTTCACTGTTATCATTACCACCAAAAGAATAGTTGAGAACTTTCAACTACAGTTAAGATGATGACCTGAAAGAGAAGCTCTGGGTTTGTAGAAAAAAAAAGTGAAAAAAAAAAAAAAAGGAAGGGTTAAAAATAAACTAACCTGCTTGGTAAGTTATGTAGAGTTGAAGGCAAGAACAATATGAAATGTATCTAGAGGGGATCAGAAAATACCCTTCCTTTATGTTGATTCAGATCATAAGGAGACAGGTCAGGATAACCAGGGCAAAGGAGATGGAAATAGCAGAGACAGAAAATGAGACTGTGAAAAAGAGATTTTAGTAGTAATAGATAAAATCTTTCAGACAGGAGCAAATCTGTCAGAACTCAGGAAGAATGAAGGAGAAAGAAGGTCTGAAGTTGATGTTAAGGCTGAATGTGTGTGTCACAGAGAAGAATTGTAATTACTGGAATTAACAAAGAAGGAAAGAATAAGAGGTAATACAAAATGTCTCATTATTCATAGCCAGCATTAATCAGAGATTAGCCTGTACTTCACTGAATTTCCATATTGCTACAGTAAATTAAAACAACTTCTGTTTTTCTGCTATAGAAAGACTGAAGAAGCAGAAAGGGAGAAGAGCGGTACAGTGCACTGACTTTGAACATTAGCATAACCCAGTTACAGACCCAACAATAAATGAACTTAGCGTCAGGTTTCAGGGAGAATTATGTTTGTGTACAGAATCAAAGGCAAATGAAAATGAGAATGTGAAAATGAAAACAACACTTGAATAGCAACAAAATCTAAAGAGGTAAAATGTTCTCAAAATGGGAAGCCAGAATAAATTAATTCCAGAATTCTAAAACAACTGGCACATGAAATCACAGGTCCAGTGCCAAGGACTATTTAATGAAACAGTCATATCAGAGATTATAATGTCTAACAGGAGCAGGAAAGAGAAAAAAAGATCAGTTTAGATATATTTCTCAATTGCATGCAGGTATTAGAACGAGCTGTGGATGAAGGGAAAAATGAAAGACATGAGACAATAATAAATGAGGTAAACTTCAACACATGTTTCCCAAAGACAGATCTTATAGATCTTTGAAAAGGTAACTTATTTGATAAGAAAATTCATTTCCAAGCCAAAATAAATGGTGCAACTTTTGTCTCTCTCTGCTTTGGTAAGGGATTTAATGCAATGGCACAAAGGAAATTCCTTGTGAAACTGGAGAAGATAGGGATTAGCAGAGGAATGGAGTGATGCACAACAGGATGGCTCATGGAAGACAGTGATGGCTCAGACATGAGATGGCTCATGGAAGACAGGAAGATAGTATCAGTCTGGAAAAAGGTTTTTAAGGGAATTTATCAGTTTATAGTCTTTAGAAGAATCTGATTTAAGTTCTTACAATAAACTTCAAATTTGATTAAGAGCACATTAATGTAAACCTGTAGGTACCAGGAATCAACATCTTTACAGAGGAAGACTGGAATTACCATCCAATATCTGAATAACTGTGATGACTAAAAAATGTCTGTGGGCAGATATCTCTTCAAGAAAATGAATTCAAACCAGAGAAGTTGCTACTTCCGCTATCAGAGAAGAAAGACAACATGTCATATATGAGGACACTTATGGAGTTGAGATTCTTAACAGAAAAAGAGAATAAAGGAAATAATTTCTACTCATAAATATATAAAAAGAAGAAATGAAGGTAGCAGGAAAGTTATTTAGGATAAATCCCACCTGGCAGAAGCAAAAGGATATAATAAGAACAAAGTGTTATAATCACTAAAAGGGCCTTTGATTTTTAATCCCAGTTGTGTGGTTAAAAATCTTAGTTTTAACATGGAGGTAGAAAAGCATGGAGAACCAGAGTGACTGCTGTTCCCTGCCACAGCAGGGGATCAGATTTGACTGAAGGAAAACCAGGCAGTCTTACAGGTTATATCCTGTACTCCTGTCCTGTTTGATGTGTGGTCACAATTAGTCTTGCAGCTATGTTTCAAAATAATCTGCTACTAAAGGCTATTAATACAGAAAGATCTGTTGCATTTAGTAGCATTTAAAAAGGTACAGCATCTACCTCCTTTGTGAGATACTGAGTCATTTTGACTGGTGGCAGATACCTGAATATACTTTATTTGTGCCAGCTTGAAATTAGGGAGATTATTTTGATTTTGAAATACCAAAATCTGACTGCTGTATGTGACCTGCTTTGGTCTCATTGAGATCATGGAACAAACTAAAAACTTTTATTGGCATACCTTCCCTGTACCCTACCCATGCACACAAAAGAACTTTGTTCCAAGCTACCTGAGCTCCTGGTTTACTCTGCCAAAATTTCAGTGATGTCATTTATCAAACCAAGACTGTTGCCTTCAATACATGCAGGATACAAATGTCTTTTTTTATTAACAAGCCCGCAAATACCACAGAAAAGGACTTAAATATCTACCTTACTTCTTAGCCCCCTTTAAGGAGAAGTTTTTTTCAATTTGATCAATTGGTCATGTACTAATCACACAGTATTTTAGAGATCTGATCTTAGATACATAAAAACTAATATTTTTTTTTCTGTCTCCTCTTTCTACAAGCTGGTCCTAGCAAGTATAACAGAAGTCAAACCATTCACAGTCATTAAAACTGCAAAGTCTGGATAAAGCCATGCTTACAAAATGAGAATCACTCCCAGCATATTCTGAAATATTTCTGATATGACATGGATATAATTGTTTATGGGATCTTTTCAATCTAGCTATATATTGCTGCTTTAACTTGCTAAAAAATATACATACGTTTGAAATAAAAATATTTATTTCACTGATCACACTGTATGATAAAACACCCATTTTTCCCTGTCCTTACAGTAGAGAGTTTTATGATCTAATGCATGTCAGCTCAAGGTGAGTTCATTATATTAATTCCTGGAAGAACTACTGCTCCCCTATGACCTTTTCATTTAACATTAGGACAAAGAAATCTGTGGTACTCTGTGACTAAATTTTAACTTTTGAAATATATACTTCTGACAAGGTTTGAGTAGTTCGCCAAACCATTCTATGATATTTTTGGCTATAAAAGATAGTTTCCCAGGTATTTGGCTAGACAGAAGAATGGGACAAGGAAATATGCTGCCTCCAGATTTGATGACTTCAATGTGAGCAGTGTTCATTGTTTGTAGCTCATTCTTTGTTGTCTTCAAACTACAGCTTTCAGCCACCAAAGAATGGTCACCCAGGAAAGTAAAAATCACACCTGGCACCTAACTTCTAAGGTCCGCATGAATTAATTTCAATCATTTCAGGATAGAAGCATCTGCCATTGAATATGTCCACATTTAAAATCCATTTTTATTAATTTTTTTTTACTTTCCCAATAACATTTAGAATATAAAACTCAGAAAATGTACATATATCGCTATAATATATACCTCCTCTGGTAGGTAAGATGCACGCTGACACTCAGGTGCTCAAACTAGTGGTACAATATGAATAAAGCTACCTTAATTTACTGTTAACAGAGAGTTTGCATGTAACCTCATTCCTGAATGCTATTTTCCTGCTTGTTGCTGTCACTGAACTTAAGCAACAAGCAGGATATCCAAGTTCTATGCTCCCAAGGAGGAGAAGACCATTATGCTTCAAAGGCAAAAATACTTCAAATAATCTTTGTGTCTCTGTTTCTAGACTTCTACAAAATACTTATGTATTTTTCCATGCAGACTTGAGTTTAAAATGTGTTTTGATTCTTACAGTAAACAAACAATTTCTTCAATGCCTTGTTTTGAATGTGTTTTTTTTTCAGATATACTGATTTGTTTTATTCCTTCGATACTAAAAGAAAGAAGTAAGACACAGAAAACACATGGATACTAATGTGTTCGAACCAGTCTTTGGGATAATTAAAATCAGCATGAGTTTCTTCATACNCAGGAAAACTATGATATAGTTGCCGTCGCGGAAACATGGTGGGGTGACTCGCACAACTGAGCAAGTCAACTCTGTTACTCTGGGTAACAGAGCAGTGGCACAGGCTGCCCAGAGAGGCTGTGGAGTCTCCTTCCCTGGAGACATTCACACCCCGCCTGGACGCGGTCCTGTGCCCCCTGCTCTAGGTGTGCCTGCTCACGCAGGGGGGATGGACAAGATGATCTCTGGAGGTCCCTTCCAACCCCTACCATTCTGTGATTCTGTGATTCTGTGAAAATGACATCCGCAGTGATTAGCATGGGCCTTATGATAACAAGCACTGCGTTATTTATCCTTTAAGCCAAGTGGGGCATTCTGTACTATCCAGGATGGCAATGTGGTATATTTCAATTGTTCCGAATCCTAATGAAGCTGTAACCATAAATAATAGGTAGATGTCAGGATTAGACACTAGATTTAGTAAACCTAATTAACTTTACAATGTCTACAGAATGACTTTAATGTTAGAAACAAAGACAATTCAAATATATTTATAGAGGAATGTTTATTCCTTCTCAACCATATAATCAGTATGTGTTAATATGCATGCCAATGTAGAAGTATCTGCCCGCAGTAAAATTTAATGCTTGCAAGAAGATACTTTTAATATGTTGTTTCTCTGACACTTTCAGTAAAGCTTTGTTAGATTTAAGAGATGAACACAACAAATGTTGCACATAAAATTTTTAATAGAAATTTAAAAATTAATAAAGAGCCAATAAGTCAGAAAATGAAGAGTTAATGATAGGTTTATGACGCAAATACCAATTAAGTCATTGTATGCATACAACACCTAGGAAGAAAACCATTGCCTTTTGTGTAGGTCTGAAAAATTAAGGCATACAGAAAAAATACCTTGTCTAACTCATAGCAATGCCTCTTGTCTTCAGAATCATGGATGAATGTATAAATCTATAGTAATACAGAAAATGAGACTTACTGAAAAGGTGTCTAGTAGTGTTATAGAAAAGCTCTATTTTTATTATTGGTAAACACTAGATATTTTGCAAATATTTTCCTTCAAGCTCATGCTAAGGTGAAGGATGGTGTGTCTAATCTTGCATTTTTTTGAAGATTAAGTCATTCTGGGATTATTGCAGGAAGGATATTTAATTTCACTGATTATATTTATTTCACTTTATCAATAGAGAATATATATGTTTATACAATTTATTATAGACCTAGAGTTATCTAAACCTTCCCTCCTACTTCAATTTACTGTGCCAGAAAGCCCCTAAATATGAAAATTCCCTTTGGATTACCTCTAATTTTTACCCAAATTCTGAAGTAAAAATATAGGGAAACTAAATTAATGTAACTTACACTAGCTTACAAAACATTTTAAATTTATACCACATCTTAATTTTACCTAAGATTTTCCATCAGCTACCTGCATTAGTGTTTTGTCAACTGCAGTAGCTATTTAATTTAAGGAAAAGATACATTTACTATAGTAACAGAAACAGATAGATTTTTTCAGTATGAGACATCAAGGAAAAGACTTTTACTACCATCTGGAAGAATGTTTCATAAAGCATAAAGAATAAAATGTTTCCAAATCAAAATATTGAAAAAGAAGCTTCTGTACAACTTTAAGATAACTCAAATATTCCCAGTAATACATCCTTTGGAGCTAGTACTCCCCAAGAAGGAAGAGATGGGACTGATTCCAATGAAATTCATGTTCTGATGGGTTGAGAAGTGTAAGAGAATTTGACATCATGAAATTCTACCAGAACACAAAAGTTGTTTGCCAAAACAAGAGCTGAACTTATAAAATTAGTGTACAAAAATACCAGTGGTCAGCTGGCACCACTAGCATTTAATTTAATTTAAATAGAAAGGAAAAAAGACATATCCAAAATTGCTTGCATGCCCACAGCCATTAAAAATTCCATATGCAGCTCTTTTGCAAAATTCTGTATTGAGTTTTTATATCCACCCCTCCTTTACAAACTTGTGAAAGTAAAGACAGATTATGTCATGCTTTTTCAATTATGAATCACAGCTTACAGAAAGATAATTTTATTTCAAGTTACCAACACGAAGCCCTAAATTTGATGGTCTAGCAAAACTATATTCTGCTGGTAGAGCTGAGATTCAGGACGGTAATATGCTTACTAATTATTATTTTTTCCTTTCAAGCAAACAGAACTTTGTTCCAACTGCCCAGTTTGGCAGAGAGGCTTTAAATGGTTTTAAAGTTCAGTTAGCTGAAACAATTTTTAAAATATTTACAAGAGGATCCTATTATAAATAAGTTCTAAATATGCTATATATTCTCTTAGATGAAGCAACTTTCTTTTGAGTCATAAGGAGGATTATCTATATAGTGTCTTTGGAGGCTCTTCTCTCTTCAGGAATTCCTATAAACTTCATGACATAATCTCTCCTCCCTTTTGGTCTGTGGTTATTATCCACTTCATCTAGATTAGTTTCATGCATAGAAATTAATGAGAAGTGGGCAAATACAGCCAAACATGCATATACTACTAAATAACTCAGATCAACTACCCTTCTGTATACTTTTCTTGAAAACGAAGAGTAAAAATATTAAGTTTTAAGTATGTTTCAGAGAGATAGTTTTTAGTACCTGAGGTCAAAGCTGCACATTCCTCCCACTTAAAATGTCTAAGGTATCTGTGCCCGAGCTAGTCACCCTAGAGTGCCTCTGTAATCAACACACAGGAAATATGAACCTCAAAAGGTGAATCTTCTGACCTGTAAAGATATTGCTACAGATGCGATGAGTAGCTCTCTGGAAGGGCATAGTTTTTTCCATTATCTCAAAAAAACACTACAGGAACCAGCTGAAAAACAGAAGTTGAACATTGAAAAGCTTCATTTGGAGCATACTGCTGATGGCCGTAGGATGACTGTACCCTGCAGCGGAGCTGAGTCTTCCTTGAGTACAATTCTGCCTTGGACACCTTTCTTCCCCTCTGAACTCTTCCCTTCATACCAGTAGCTGATTTGTACAATTTAAGCAATGAAAAAGAAATGGGAGAACTCCTGTGCTCTGAGGAGGTTTTCAGAAGCAGAAGTTGCTCTTCAACAATCAGAAAAGCAGGGAGTGATCCTGTGATTACAGAGCTGCACTGTACTGAGCAAGTAGCTGCACTGTACTGAGCAAGTAGAAGATTTGCTGCAGGTTTGACCTACAAATTCATTTTAGCTTTGAGAAGCCTTGGAGAGCTGTAGCTTTCAGAGTTAAAAGGTAATATGTGCATGAGTGTGGGCTACTTATACTTCCCCGTCCTGCATAGGTGATGTAGGTCTTAAAGTGCTTATTACCCATGAAGTCCTTTTTAGGCTGAAGGACAACTGAAAAAGCCAAATTTTTTCCTTTGCTATTTTTGTGCTTTGCTTTTTCAATTATTATTATTATTATTATTGTTCTTTTAAAAAAAATATTCCTGTTCACTTTCAAAACTCATTGTTCTGTCTAAATGAAACCCTTTCAGTAAAACATGTGATTATTTCATATGAAAATATAAGCCCCAATTCTGTATTTTCTTTCCCTCAATATTAGGGTTGTCATAATAAGTTCATCCCTGTGAACCTGCTTAGTTATCGAGAGTTTCAGTGCCAGTCTCAGATGCACTCTTTTCATAACCCACATTACTCTCAGCAGTAGTGCCAAAGTAATGCTTTTATTTGAACATTTTCACTTTCCCACCCTATCTTCACATAGTCCATATATCTTGCAGTCTGCATTTGATCTGAATAAATAAAATGGACTGCTGAGTGTTCTTACTGGGATGGGATGTCTTAGATTCATTCCACATGGTGTTGTTTGCTTTTTCATTTCTTCTTTTTTTTTTCATGTTTGCTATTGTGAGCCTTTTGAAGTTTACAAGCCAAGTTCGTCTCTCATTTATATGAGAGATAGATATAATATGATTTATATTCAATCCCATTAACTCAAATAGATGTAAGCTAGGAAAGGACTTGGACTTGTTCCTATCACTTGCTGAAAGCTGTAGTCTCTTTTCTAGACAGGTATCTTAGTTGCTGTCTTTATTGTCTTGTTTCTTTTAATTTCAGCTCTAAGAATGTGCAAGGATAAGCATTTATCATAACATGCCATGAATTCTGGTGTTTCTTTAATAAAAATAGCCCAGCATGTGCCTGCCACAAATTTCAGGGTCTGCATATCGCCTGCTCAAAATAAAACAGCTCCTCTCCAAACTTCATTTTGAGTAGAGACGGACAAATATGGAATTAAAGGCTAGCTGTAGGGGTCCTACAAGTGCCTGCAAAATTCAAATAGCAAATATCCAACCATTTTTCCTTCCTCTTCATTTTTTTTAAGACAATTTTTAATATTCATCCTGTTCTGGTAGTACAAGTGACTGTCAGGAGCATAGTTCTTTCTTTTAGAAAACTGGCTTAATGAAAAATCATGAGTATTCAGGCTAGTGAAACTAGAGAACTGCTATATTCATGATATAGATAAAAAGGAATCCTTTCAGAAATCACATAATTCTTCCAGCATTGCAACATGCTTGTGAGACCTGTTGAGCCTATTTACAATACTTACAGGGATACATTCACTTCACTTCAAATGGGTTCCTGGCCAACCATCTCAATGGTTAGGAAAAGTTGATTTAAATAGAAAAGGGGACAGGGAGAAAATATTCAATTAAAACCAGAGCTGGGTGAAAAAAGAACAGAAAAAATTCTGATAAAATAGAGTAGGAATATAAAAACTGTGAGATTTGGAGGTATCAGTAAAGTATCAGGCCCATCTACAACCTCATCCCTCCCGTTGCTGATCAAGCAGCCTGCTTACATAAAGAAAGTCATGGGCAAGACTGCCTGAGACATAAATGAAATTTCTAACCAAACTGTAACAATACATTTTCAGAGAGCAGGCTTCAGCTTAGACATTGCTTTCAGATTGTTTCTGATCAAATGTGGAGTTTTTAAAACCCTAAAAATATATTTTATCACCTATACTCCCATGGCTCTCCATGTAATCAGAAACATTATGTATTCCTTGAAGATAGGCTGTCTTGCAAGTTCTGCTTAAAATGTTGTCTGACTTTGACTCAGGCCTGAAGCTTAAGTTAATGAATGGCTAAAACTATTTTCATGTTTGTGATCACCTCTCTGAACAGGCAAAATTCCCACTGATTTTAGAGGGACAGTTCATTTTTGAATCTCATGGTTTAACCTGACATATAAATGCAGCCTGGTTTTAATCAGGCCATAGGGTAGTTGAATCAAAATTATTAGTTTCACCTGGCAAATGTTCTTCATTCAATAAAAGTTCTTTTGAAGTATCAAGAGTTTGCCTGAGTAAAGGCTAAGGAAAAAATAAAAAAGAGTATTCAACTAAACAAGCATCATTCAGGTGATCAATAAACCTTCCAGTAAGGAAAGCTCATAGAAAAGCATAGTACTGCCCGTTCTGTGGCTGCAGTGTACAGGGTACATTTCCTAATATACTCAGTAATTATTTTTCTGAACAGATATGCTGGAGACAGGGACATGACATTGTTGAAAAAGTGAGAAACATCTGAAGTAGCTACTACAATAGACAATTGCTACTTCACATCATCATCTAACCAGAGCTATTAAAATTTGTGTTCT
>VZTV01021695.1:0-15401 GCA_013400875.1 Anhinga rufa | reverse complement strand
AAAAAAAAAAAAAAAGGAGTTGTCTCAAAGATCCACAAGCCAGGCTAAATGACAGAGTAGGATTAGAGTCGATCTTGATAATCAGTCATGAAACCAAATGTCTAAAGAAGCAAAATATTTTAACAGCTACATAAGCTACTTTATTACAATAAATGTTTGCCAGGATCCTGAAATCCTGGATACAAAATAATATACTTTGGGTGGGCAGAACAGTGTAACACTTTGCTAAATTACATTTAACTGCACTGATTACATACAAAACCTAATGTTACATCTTACTAACCATCAAGACCAAAACCTGTCAGGCTATGTTTTAACATCTTCAGAAGATACGTACTTCAATGAGGAAGCACAAGGTGTACTTTCTTTAGATAACTTTTTTTCTCTAGGTTCTGGAGAAACCAGGAAGACCCAAGCAAACATGAAAACAAGTATTAGCTGTCCCCCAGCGTCATGGTTTAACCCCAGCTGGCAACTAAGCCACTCCCCACACCCCCACCCACCGGTGGGATGGGGGAGAGAATCAGAAAAGTAAAAGTGAGGAAACTCCTGGGTTGAGATAAAGACAGTTTAATAGGGAAAGCAAAAGCCGCGCACGCAAGCAAAGCAAACCAAGGAATTCATTCACTGCTTCCCATGGGCAGGCAGGTGTTCAGCCATCTCCAGGAAAGCAGGGCTCCATCACGCGTAATGGTTACTTGGGAAGACAAACGCCATCACTCCCAATGTCCCCCCCTTCCTCCTCTCTTCTTCTTCCCCCAGCTTTATAGGCTGAGTATATTGTCATACGGTGTGGGATATCCCCCTGGCCAGCTGGGGCCAGCCGCCCCGGCTGTGTTCCCTCCCAGCTTCCCGTGCACCTGGCAGAGCATGGGGAGCTGAAAAAGTCCCTGACCAGTGCCCAGCAACAACCAAAACGCCAGTGTGCTATCGACACCAGTCTCATACCAAAGCCAAAACACAGCGCACCAGCTACTGGAAGAAAATCAGCTCCAGCCCAGCTGAAACCAGGACACCCAGTAACACAGTTATGGAGCTGCTTGGGCAAAATAGGTTTACTTAGTAGTATCTCAGACAAAAAAGCGTGCAGAGCACTACAGACTTAAACACGCATAATATATTATAATTAGTACTTACAATCCTAAACAATAGCTGAGCATTTAAATAGAAAATCTGCTTACTGTCACTATGTAATTTATTTATGTCACTTTGAAAAAGAACAGTATCTTTTGTATGGTCTTTTTGTTAATAAATGGGAATCAACTCTCTCTCTAGCCTGTATGAGGACTATGCTAGTAAGAAGGTGATTTCATCTGCATATCTTGGATTTTAAAGTACAAAGGGAAGTTTTAGAGAGAAAAAAAAATGAATGAATGATTAGCCAAATAACTAGCCTAATTTAATTTTGCATAAACTTAGGAGGATGCTCAAAAGCAGCCCGTGCACAAAAATAGATGTACTGCTGGGTGATGCGTATGCGATTGGAGTTAATGGAGCTTTTGGGTCAATTAAAAATTAGCTACAGTGTATTGAATGCTGCCTTGCCTCTCTCCCTGTCTGGGCCCGGACCATGCCTTAGAGAGTAAAACATTTTAGCCATTTGACAGGTGGTCAAACTTTTCGAGAGAGAAGCAAATTTCCAGCACAACTTGCCTTGGAGCCAAGGGCTCTATAAGCAAATTCTGCACAAACAGTTCTTCAAGAAAGCATAATGAGGTAAGCAGCTGGGTTTCCATCAATACCATTCCTGAAATGAGCGTGCTGTATCAAGCTATGGGAAAGTTGTTTCGGTCACGCTGCTGCAAAAGTTCGCAGGAAGAAACACAAAGGGAACTGAGATGCTGGTGGCACAGGACACAGGCAGCAAGGCAAAAGCGCTAGCTGCCTGCAAATTTATATATATATGTATTTAATGATATATATTTATTTGTATATTTACATATATATTTAAAATCAGGACAGCTCATGTCCCGCAAAGTGCAGGGCTGAGCAAAGCCCAATGTGTTTGTCCATCCCTGAGGAGCAGGGATGCCAGACAGGGGCTAGCTATGGTCATGATGGGGTGGAGGTGAGCTGAGAAGTGATTTCTATATGCTTCTGGAAACCTCTTCTTCCAAGCACAAAGGGAATGGTGTGCTCTATCCCAAAGACGTGCCCACAGAAATAGCTCTTAAAATTTGGTTCTCCTATAAAAGTGGAAAGACCAAAACCTCAAAGTGGCTGAAGCCCTGTGAACAACAGAAGATAATTTGTGCAAAGGTTCAGAAGAGATCAGTAGATTCAAAGATGCGCTAATACCTAAGCCAGAATTTGTATAGTAAGACAATCTTATTTATACGGTATGCTGGTCTCAATATTACTAATTTTTCCCTGTTTCTTCCTTTGCTAATCTACTAAACTTGGCTTTTCCATGTTTCAAAAGACAAGTGATCTATTCTCCTTGATTTTTCAAAATCAAGCCAAATGTCAAGGTTTTGAAACTACTCTTACAGTTGGTTGGAGCCAGTGTGGGATTATTCCAGTAAGGAAGAACTACAAAAAAAAAAATCCCCTTTATTTATACACAGATGCACTTGGAGTATGAAATACTGCTTCTTTTAAAGCCTGGTGTCTGGTTGCAGTCGTACCTTGCTCTTGTGCACAAAAATCTGTTTGCTGACTTTTAATACCCAAGCCGCAGGCTTGCAGCAGCTTACAAGGCTGAGGGCACAGAGCCACCCACTCCCTGGGATCGCTCTGTACCCCACGGCTCCATCACCCACCTCCTCCTTCAATTACAGACAACCTGCAGCCCAGAGAACACACCATCTATCCCCCACAGAATTCCCTAGTGCATCCAGCCTAGGCCACTTCTCTTTCCCCTCCTTAGCGCAATACTGTCCCCACTCCCACACAGGCAGCCTCCTTCTAGGCCTGGGTGGGCAAAAGAACAGACAAGGGCTGTGGGAAGGAGCAACCTGCCGTTCTTAAGAGGGCAGGGGAGGATTCCTCCTACCCTATGTGCCAGAGATCCCACCAGCCTCTACATAGTTATAATTCATAACAACTAACCTGTCCTCAACTATAAGTTTAACTCTGAAAGATTGACTCAGCTTTCCTTCTCATCTGAGATCATAGTTCCTTGGAGCTTTGCACCTTTACAGTAGCTTCAGGTAGCATGTGCCTTCAACTTATGAAATCTCTGCTTCCAACAGAGTGGGTTAGTGCTTTGGCAAGACCTTCAAAAAAGACGGCTACTTCAGGTATTTATGACATTGAGGTAAACTGACGAATCTCTTCCATCATACTAAACTGTATTTCAGAACTATAGGTCAAACTTTACCATGCTCAGCCATGAACATTTGGATGTAGGTGCTTTACAGTGTTGTTGCAGGGTGGATGTTCATCAGACCCTTCACAGGTTCCCCTACACCACCAGAGAAAAGATTTGCTCTCCTTAGTCCTTGCAGTGCATGTCACACCCATACACAAGTTTCTTCACTTGCTCTGGTTTCTGCTTCTGCTCTACCACCTTCGCTAACTCCCAAAGGCAACTGTTCTTACACCTATAATTGCATTCAGAGATGTCTTGGGCAAGAGAAGAAGCATCAGGCTTTTGCTACCCACATCATTTGCAGGGCTTAATTAAGGGAAAGGGAAGAGGTGGTGAAGCTTTAGGAGCCAAGATGTGGAACAGAAAAAAATGGCAGCGCAGCCTGCTTTAAAATATCTATAGCCTCTCTCCTTCTGTAATCCCATCTCTGAAATTCTTATTTTGTCCCCTCATCACCACTCAGCGTCTGCCACTTCCCACATTGCTCACAGCACTAGCAACACACATAGAAAAAAGGTTTTCTCTTTTAGTAATATTTCAGATATATTTCATGTTCCAGAAGAGCTGGAACACTAACCCACCGTAGGATCTTTGTGTCACTGCCACTATTTCTACCACAGGAAGTTTCAGTTGGCTTTTCTAGGCATTAAGAGTTACTGGTACTTTTTTTCCCCATGCAGAATAAGTTGCCTGAGCAGGCAGCTCTTATTCTGGGGTCAGAGATGGGGGAAGAGCGGCAGGAGCAAAGATTCATGCTGAAAAGGCAAAACAACATCAGCTGTGGCTACTGGACATTTAATGAACTAGATGCTGTCACCCCCCAGTAGGTAGCACCTCATATTACCAAAGCATCAAATTAATTTACAAAGCAAATCTCCTCCTCCTCCCCTCCAGCTACAGTTTTTGCTCTAGACTTTCCTGCTTGGTTTGTAAGGCAAGTCTCTAGTCCTTGCAGTTGCCTTACTAAACCTTAGGAATGGAAGTTCGGGTAGCGGCCTGATTTTGCAACCAGCCTGAAATGCTAAGGTGCTCCCAGGTTTCAGAAGACAGCAACAATTTAGTTCTCACCATCCAGGTTTTCACCTGGGGAAACACCAGCATCAATCCAGAAGCCTTTGACTCAAGGTACAGTACATTTTGAAAGGCATGCATTATAAAGCACAGCCAAAAATCTTAAATAAAGCCAATTAAAATTAATGACAAATGGGGAAGAGGAGTAGGAGACTTTGCTAACCCTGAACGTTAAAAAAATTAGTCAGTTCTGAGGAACAAGTCGGGCTTTTTTGTTCAAACCTCTACAGTAAGCTGAGTTCATGTTCTCCAGGTATTTGCCACTCCTTAAGGCACCCAAGGCTTAAGGGGGAAGCTACAAAAGTCTCATGTGGCCAGAGGTGCCAGCCTCTAAAGAAGCCAGCACACAGAACAGCAAGAGCTTGGGTAAGGGACACATTGGCTGACTGAAACTTGTCCTCCCCTCATGAAAAATGCAGAGGAAGGAGACAGTTTCTTCCTCCCACAGATGGGAGCCCTCCTCCCCACTCACTCTTCTCTATAGCTTGTATTGAGAAGTGGTTAGTCATAGCAGGACACAGATGCGTTCGTGCCTGGATGATGAAACTCGGATGATAACAAGAACATGTTCTTGTCTACAAGCCAGGAGACAACCACTTGTTTTCCATGCAAACCAGATTTTATAGAATCATTAGGGTTGGAAAAGGCCTCTAGGATCATCAAGTCCAACTATAACTTCTTTGTGATGGGGAGTCAAGAGTCCCTTTTGTTTAGCCTTACATCGCATACCGGGGAAATAGCGGGGTTTACTTCCCACAGTGCGCGAGCTTCTTGCTCTTCCACCAAGTTTGCTTTCTGTCCAGGCTTCTGTTTTCTCACAAGATATCAAATGCCACACACACCACAGGCTTGCACAGAGCTGTTGGCCATGAGATCTATAGAAGACTAACAAGAACAAGGACCAAGGGCTGTGGACACGGACGAAGCTGATGTAGAAAGGCTTTACTGCATGGCAGGGGAGTGTACCTGGCAAAGAAAAAGCCCTTGCGCTGAGGTTTGGCCCCTTGAAACATGTAACATTGCAAATATTCATTTGCAATTCAGGGAGTAGTAATTCATCATCTTAATTTGAATGGGACACTAATGAACTGCTCTGAATATATTTACATGATTGGTTATAACTGTCCTCTGAAAAAGCTGTCCTTACTTTGAGAACATGCGCACAACACGGTGGTGGCACGTCGAGCGCTCCCTGCATTTGGCAACACACAGCACATAGGAAGGATGGACAGAACCATGGTAAGCCTTTCTGGGGGTGCAGTTACTGACCTTGTTCAGATCTTTGTCCTCAAGTAGTGAGAAAACACAGCGATTTGCTGAGCCTTACAGGTTTCTAATCCCGAACACCCTGACTCAACACCCTAAGGCTGAAGTATAAAATAAAATTCTTCCAAGGCCAAACCTGATAGATTCAGAATACCAATGTAGTAGCAAGTAAAAAACCCAAATGAATAACCCAAAAAGCCTCGGAAGCAATGGCACTCCCCTACTGGTCACACAACTTGGAAATATCTTTGAAATCCAATTCAAGATTCAAACCTTACCAGAGCACGATCGAGTCATCTCAGTGTTTTGTTGTTTATGAAGTATTTTGAAGCAGCCTTTGGCATTCAGTACTGCTTCATCACTTCATTTTGTTGCTAAATCAAGGAGGTCTCTACTTAGTCACCTCATGCCAGAAAGACTTTAATGTACTAAACTGTATGAAATGTTTTCTCCTCCTTTCATCCTGCCGTAAGACGAACGATAGCACAAGCAATTCCTGTAGCATCATAGCTGTGCAAGCTCTCAATAAGCTGTTGAATGATACCTCACAGGAAAGAAATCAGGACCAGTATTATAAACTTTCACAGTTCCAATATTATTCCAGTTCAGGAGATGAAGAGCTTTAAATGAAGCCTCCTGAGGTGTTACAGGTCAACCTAGGGAATTCTCTCCCTCTCCCCACTTTATGTGTGGCTTTGTATGGATCTCTCCTGTGTTGCTTACAGATGAGCGAAAGCCATTACCGCGTGCAGCAGACTCAGCAACCGGTGTCAGGACCTAAACGCATTTTTCCCCTCTCAAAGTGTATTATTGTCTGCAACATCTCAATGATCATGAAACTGGCAACAAGATCTTTACTTTGATCAAGGTGTTTATTGCATCTCAGAGGGCACACATGCACTGGGGTTTTTTGTTTTGGTGTTTTTTTGTTGTTTTGTTGTTTTTTTTTAAACTGAAATACAAAGAAGAGCCATTTTGAAATTAGCTTTTTATAGAACTTTCCCATTACTGTGTATGTTATCCCCACAGCAAGTTCAGATACAACCACTTTTAATGGTACCATACATTGATTAAATAGTTCATTTGTAAGACTTTAAGTGAATATCTTTCCAACCCGATATGCCTTTACAGAGAACTGCCAAGCCACTTGTAACACTGATCAACAGTGACCTCATTGAAGAGTCAAGATCTTACGCCAAGCCATCAGCAGAAACAGTATGAGAACAAATAAAAATTAAAGAAACACAGTATGTACAATAAAGGGCATGGATCTCTGGATCAGAATTGAATCTAATCACCAATAGTACAAAAGCTACTCACAGCGCATTCGGGGCAATGGAGAAAACACTAGCCTAAGGCATACACAGGTAAGCACTAAATTAAGAGATGTACATAAGAACTGAACAGAGATGAGTAACATCACTTGTAATGTTTTGACTACAGATATACCAAAGAGTGCTCTCGTATTTTAAATCCCTTAATGCCAGCAGAACTATGGTTGCTTTTTCCAACTACATGGAGAGAAACTGACCCTTTACTTATTTTCAGTGCATTTAGCAAGAACTGAAAAATATGCCAATTTTAAATGCAAACCCTTAAATAATTAAAATAGATTTTAAAATAAAAAGAGTAATAAATATGGTATTCTTTCAGATGTGATTTTTCATTCTTGGTTAATTTTCGAAAAAGTATTTGTTATGGAAGTTTATCTTTATATTACTTTTTCTTAACATATACAGTGCCACAAAAATAAAACATTTTTTCACAACAATTGAGATTCCTGTGACTGGGAAAAAAAAAAAGTATTCCACACAATTTCATAAGTATTTTCCTTACTATCTGGTATTATCACACTATGTTTCGTAACAGATAAAGGAGAAATTGAGTCTTAGGGAAATTTTAGGTGTCCTCAAAAAGTTATATACATTGAAACCTTCAAAAACCACAGACATCGCTCCAAATGGCTCACCAAACAACAGCTGCATAATCTGCCCCCATGGGATAGGTTCAGAAAAGCACTAGAAGGCATCAGAAACATACATCCATTGTTTAAATTGTAAAACACAAATAACCCAAGTACACAAATTTCGAGAGAGTAGGGATAACAGCTAAGGTAGTACACATTCCTAATGTTCACTTTCACAGCTGTGCTACACGTTTCAGGAGGAAGAGAAAGTCTGAGTAAGCGCTGGGTTTGGTACTGGTGGCTCACTTTGAGACTCTGAGCTTCTGTTTGTAGACTCCAAACTCAAGTTTTTATCATCCAGTCAGAAAAACTGCAGCTGTGAAAACAGAAAAGTATTAGATGGAAACAGGAATAATGAGTTAGATAAAGCACGTTCTAGAAAAAGCACCAAATCTGCTCCTCTGTTCACACCTCAAAGGGGTTGTTACCGGTGTTTTGTGAAGCAGCAGTCTTACCACAGACGGTTATGAATCTGTCTGCTACAAACCCAAGCCAAAAAGCAGTGAGTCCTAGCAATGAAGGTGCATCTCCACTCCTGGCCATCTCCACCAAGCACCAGTTACACTTCCCCGGGGCTGGAATTTGGAAAGGGAGAAGTGGGACTGGGTGGTGTCTGCTAAGAGCAGCCTGATCCCATCCTCCGCTGCTAACTCCAGTGCAGAAAAGGCTTAGAACAAGTCTCAGAATAAAGCTCTAGGTAGAAAGAAAAGGGACTTAAGAAGGCTTTGAAGATATGTATTGACTGTCCTCTCCTCTCCTGGCAAATTATTCTAGTCTTAATTATAAAATGCCTACCATACTTCTACATTATTATTTTTAAATTGGCTTAAGTGTTTAATTCAATCTGATGTTTCTACTTGGCCCTTTTCACATCCTTCTCCAAAACCCTGACAGTAATGTTTTTGCCGTTTTTCCTTCCATTCTACAGTATTTTATTTTTTATTTACTTATCCTCTGTTTTTTCTTATCTACTCTTTTGTTCTTCCCCACTGTTGCTCTACACAGCCCTGCTCAGGACCTCATGCCTTAGCATTCAGAAAAGCAGTGCCTTGAAAAATTGTACAGTGGGGCAGAACGTTAGCTGGCAGTTAAGTGGTACAAACAACCTTCCTTTGATGATCAGGACACTTAAGTTTTTCCTCTTTTGATCCCTTCACACCTGTGACATCAAATCTGTTTCCACACCCACAGGACTGGAACAAGCCTCTTCAGCACTGTTTTGCCCCCAGTATCTCTACCTTGTTATGATTCTATGTTTCAGTATTAATTTCAGGGAGAAGTAAAAAGAAAAACAAACCAAAACCAAACCAAAACAAACCCCACCAACACCCAAAACACGTGAGCCCTTGGACTGAATGGAAACAAGGCAAAAAATTGAAGTTATAGATTGAAGATAACTTTTCCTGGCAGTCACTTTTAGCAAAAAAAGTAGCCAAAGGTCAAGCTTTCAGGCTAAAATTAAGAGTGTGGACAGAGAATTCAGGTTTCTGTTTAAACCATCACACGACCCATGCATGTTTCTACCTACCTCTGCAGCTACAATTTTATCAGTCGTATTCATTCTACCAGCCTAATCAATGTCTGTGTGCCAGACACGTACCACAGCACAACATGCTTAGGCAGGCAGTCACAGAATACCTTATCGTTTACAAGAAATCCTTGATGTTAAGATCCGCTAATGGGTCCTTTGTTGGAGGTTTCTTGGGACTCTGAGTGGAAGGAGTTGGGCTTGGAGAAAGCTAACAGATGCCAGCCAGGAAGGCAGAAAAAAAACAAAGCAGACAAGGATACACAAGCATTAGGTAGACGTAGCTGGTTCCCAGACAAGTACACTGCAGGCATACAAAGTTCTAAATTTGCTTTAAGTTCAGTGTGTGGCCATTTTGCCCAAGCATTGTTTAGACTCCATCCTTACTACAGGGCTAACAATGTTTGGCTGGTTTAATGGACACTGCTACAGAAACTGCACATTCTAATCAGCGTAGCTTCAAATCACTCTCTCCCTGCAAGACAGAATGGTGTTAGGATCATCAACCCAGACAGAAGTTAAGTAATTGTTAGATGTTAAACACCAAGGTGCAGAATAAGCAGAGTGTGTGCTGCAGAGTACATCTGAAAATCCCAGCGCCTGGCATTTAAGTACAAGTTGTTCTACATTGGTAGCGTAGATGATAAGCTCCCAAAGTGTACCAGAGATGTAACTATATTATACTCTGTTCCTCCTCTGGTAGGTATAAAAATAATCAATTATTCCACAGAAAGTGTCAGTTTTTCAAATTCCATGTAACCCTTTTTGCTATGGATCCAAATGATTCTCCCATCCTGACCTTATTCCCCCCTGCCTCCACCCTACTCAGGGAACTGGGTGTTTTGCACAAGAAGAAACCCAGCAAGCTACCAGTCTAAACCAGTTAAACCTGCTTTTATTGAGAAACAGCTGTCATCCAAGAACTGGAGACCTTAGCTTGTTCATAAGCAGAATGTCAGTTTTCTGAAGAATCCTCTTGGTGGGCTGGCAGGGAAGATGCAGAGTGCAACTCTAGTAAATGACAAGCTCTGAACAGAATAGGAATGCCCATCAGTTCCACTTTGAGCTTTACTCAAATCTTGCCCAAAATCAGACCTTGGAGTAGTTAGCTGTAGGAGACTTTTCAAACTTGTTCCATTGTCTTGTACAAGAGAATTTAAAAAAAAATCAAGACTGTTCATGTGATCTGTTGCAAGTCAATGGTTGGCTTGGACAGACGTACTCTTAGCTGGGTAAAAACCTGGCTGGGTGGCCGGGCCCAAAGCATTGTGGTGAATGGAGTTAAATCCAGTTGGCAGCCAGTCACAACTGGTGTTCCCCAGGGCTCAGTACTGGGGCCAGTTCTGTTTAATATCTTTATCAATGATCTGGATGAGGGGATCAAGTGCACCCTCAGTAAGTTTGCAGATGACACCAAGTTGGGTGGGAATGTTGATCTGCTTGAGGGTAGGAAGGCTCTACAGAGGCATCTGGACAGGCTGGATCGATGGGCCAAGGCCAACTGTATGGGGTTCAACAAGGCCAAGTGCTGGGTCCTGCACTTGGGTCACAACCCCATGCAGTGCTACAGGCTTGGGGAAGAGTGGCTGGAAAGCTGCCCGGCAGAAAAGGACCTGGGGGTGTTTGTCGACAGCCAGCTGAACATGAGCCAGCAGTGTGCCCAGGTGGCCAAGAAAGCCAACAGCATCCTGGCTTGTATNTCCCAAGTTACAAGTGATAGGACAAGAGGAAATGGCCTCAGTCTGCACCAGGGGAGGTTTAGATTGGATATTAGGAAAAAAATCTTCACTGAAAGGGTTGTCAAGCATTGGACCAGGCTGCCCAGGGAAGTGGTTGAGTCACCATCCCTGGAGGTATTTAAGACATGTAGACATGGCACTTGCGGACATGGTTTAGTGGTGGACTTGGCAGTGTCAGGTTAACAGTTGACTCTGTGATCTTAAGGGTCTTTTCCAACCTAAATGATTCTATGATTCTAAGTCAGGCAGCTGATACTGTAAGAAATCTCTTCTACTTACCTACAGCTAGAACTGAACTGAGATAATGCATGCACACAAGCTACTTTCTAGAGAAATGGAGAGCAATTAAACATTCATCTAGCAGTGACACTTACCTGTACACCAGGGCCAGTGGCAGCTCCAAATGGTGGCCTCATCATAGGCTGCCCGTACATAACTGGCTGCTGGGGCATCATGGGTACGCCTGTGCCTGCTGGGGGCTGTAAATTAATGCAGTGTGAGTAGGGTTCTTGGTGAAGAATGGAAAGCAGCGTAACAAAAGACTCACCATCCCAAATGCTGCTCCTGGCTGTGGGACAGGTGGAGTACCTCCTGTGGCAGGAACAGCACTTGCTGAAGGCACGGCTCCCGTCTAAAAATTTTTTAAAAAAAATTAAAAAATGCAAGAATCTTTGTAACACCAGCTATCTGGAAACCACAGGGAGTCACCAGCAAAGTTGTTCTGGGAAGTAGGACTGCTATGTAGCAGATAATGCCTAACCTCAAAACCACAATGCTTCAAAGAATGAGATAGTTGAATGAGTCCTTACGCTGATGCTCAGCTTGCTTTTTCGTAAGAAAGCAAAGGTGACAGACTCCATTTTCTTAATGAATGGAGTCCATTTACTGAATACAACCCAAAATAGGCCCAAGAAAATATGTACTCTCCTCCTCCTTCTACATAGTGTAATTAATAAAGCATCACAATTTTGTAATTGAGAGATGACACACTATTACACTTGTAGCACTGTATTTTAGTAAAAGCTTAAGCAGATTGTAAAGCTAAGGGAAATAACTGCTCTAATTAGTTTCCAATTTAAAAAAAATCATATTTTTATGCAGTGAGATTCATTTAAGTTAAAGAATAAGTTCACACACTTAAGCCACAATCATAACCATTACACACTTTACTAAGTAGAGTTCAGTTTCTCTTGTTATGCTTTTCATTCATATGCCTAACTTGTTATGATTTTCAAATATTCAAATAACAACAAGGAAAAAAAGAGGTCATCTTTCACTGGGATTCAGGAAGAGAGAACTGTTAGTTTAGTAGTCTGACTGCATATACAGCGCAACAGCATCTCTGAACAAGGCCACCGAATAGCAGAACCTACACATCATACCTTTTGGTTCCCTTCTCTGTAACTTCCCATGCATAGAGTCTCTCCTTAGGGCCTTGAAAGCATCCAAGTCTCTCCCTTTCACAGAAGTATATACAACCCAAATTATTAACAACTCTGAAGAGAGGCAGGAAGGATTCAAGGAAGGGATTTAAAAATGGTAGCAGGATTTTTAGGAACCTCGTTACTGCTATCGTATGGCCCAAGTATATTGGCACAATTTATCAAGCTATTACAGAAGCTGTAGGGTCATGCCTGAGCCTCCACATCCTTACTGCCTACCTTCAGGCAGTTATATCCCACCGCGCTTGGAGAGCAGCTAGCACATTTTCAGTTCAAAGGACAGTGCGTCTCTGGAGATATGTTGGAATTACTCACTGAACAGTCCACTTCTGTGAGTGCTACATTTAGTGCCCTTGCTTGATCCTTGCTTGCAGACTAAAATATGCCAGTTTCTTTGGAAACTGAAGACAAGTCAAGATAACCTGTTCCAAATTCATTAATCAGCAAACACCCTAGTTTCTGGTTAATAATTATGAACCCCTTTTCCAGGCTGAAAGTTTTCTGGGGAGCATTTAAATTAAAAGCTGTACTGCACTAGCAGCACATCTGCCCCCAAACTAAAACCAACATCTGGACATTCAGGTATGGAAAGCAAGGAAAAGACAGACATATATAAATGACATCAGATGCAGTGATCTGACTGCAACCACAGGAACATATTGTAGCTCAAAATCCAGCTAGGCATCTGCCAAGAAAATGGCCACGCAAACTGAATCTGCTTTTGCCTCAAAGCACTAGGGTCACTTGAGGACACAGGATTTTATGAAATTATGTTGATTTTAATCCAGAAGGTGAAAGGTCACAAGGAAGGGAAGAAGTGACCAAAACTTAAGTGGTTCAACAGTGACATGGAGACCAAAATGAAGATTTTCTTCACATCTATTTTTCCTGCAGATGTGGTTTTCTTTGGTTTCAAGAAATACCTAAGTGCATGATTTTCAGGTAATAAATATGTATAGTACCCATGTTTCATGAAATGCTATCAAAACCACCCAGCTTTCCAGAAAGGCTAGTTACTTATCACATGGTAAAACTGCTACAAGATCAGGCTGATGTTACAGACGTTAGAAATTTCAGGTAGCACAAGTCAGATAGTTCATATCCAAGTAAAGCAAAGACAGTCTGAAGCCATTATTTTCAAGCTTATAGCATAGAAGTGGTTAATCACTACTACCCTATTCAACACATTGCCTGAGAATTGTTTGCTGGACAGACAGTCCAAGAGCAGCCATGTTAGGTAGCTTCTAGCTAGTTTTAAGCCAGTGGTAATAACTGCAGTGCAGGTGAGGTGCTGTTAGTACCTTTGTGTTTAGTAAGTACAATAAGAGGTCAAAAAAAATTCACTTACACTGTACAGTATTGCCCAGCCCTTCTATTAAGAAAAAAAGTTGACGTTAAAACTAATACATTCAATGAAGTACCAAGTTCAGGGAATTGTACCTACATAAGGTTAAGGAACAAGCTGGAACATGCTTATAATCACATTAACATCTGTCTGTGACAGCAGGGAGCTGAACTGGTTGTGCTCCCCCTTGACAGTCCTTCCTTTCCCAATCCAACTTTTTTTCAAATGGATGCTATTTTATGCCCTGTGCGACTTTGATGAGACGTGGTATGACCCCTCTTCAATTACTCTTGTAGCTTACTCATGATCAAGTTGCTCTTGTGCCAAATTTAGATTTTTTGATCAATTCCACTCTCTTCTCTCAAAGTTAGTGCCTTCTGATACATTTTTACAGGGCAATTTTAGCTTTTCCAACAGACTGCTTTACAGTGCTAAACAAGCTACCCACTTCTAATCTAACTACAGTCACCTAATCAGTATGAATACTTTGCAGTCTTTTGATCTACTTCATTCAGGAAAGCTTGAGAAAAACTTATTTATTTTCTCTCCTTCCTTTGTATCAATACCGTTGTCTTTCAGGCAAGTGACCTGGGCCTTGTATTGGCAAGACCTATATGGCTAACCACACACTTGGAAATGTCCACAGGTAGTAAGTGTACACATAGAGTAACATCTTGATACATATGCTAGTATATTTTCATTGACCTGAACTCAATAATTTATTTATGCCGGCTGTAAATCTAGTCTTTTATATGGAAGCAAACTCTTTTAGCTAAAGTAGACAGCTGCAGTGCCTACACGTATGCTTGCGTAGTCTCATAAAATGCTGAGATTTCAACACCAGTGGTGTCGAAGGATTAACCACTTACCAATGGACCACTTGGGACGCCACCAGTTGACCATGTTGCAGGTGCTACTTTTGGCTGCCAGTTGGCTCCTCCTGTTAACTTTTTCTCTCCAGCATTCCACTGAAGGTCTCCCCTAATAGAGAGGGAGAGAAACAGAGCTATTATTTACATACCCTCACAGTGAAAATTAAAACCAATTAAATTAAAATTAAAACCAATTGCAGTATACATTAACATTAGGCTTGCAGCTACATTAGTTTGTGGTATATGCAGTTTAAGTTATCAACAGAAAGATACACTTTTAGCGCCACTCAGTTTCAAGGGTTGTTAGCAGTAGACACCAGTACACTCTATATTGAAGTCAGTTACATGGTTATGGCCTTTGTGGTGAGAATTAAAGAGAAGTTTTACTTAGTATTGACCAAAGGTAACATATTATTGCGTATACCCTTGCAGAGTAGGAAGAGGGACTGCTACTGCCTATTCTACTGGGACCAGGCAGTAGGGCTGCCTGCTAGAAGTCTTTGAAAGGTCATTTCATTGCTGGAAATCTTGCTCAGACAGCTGAAGGAAGAAAGCATTCAGTTCTGAAAAAAGTTGATAGATACAAGAGAAACAAATCATTCATAGAATAAAAGGGCTGTTGCAGGTTTTGTCAGAGGCCGCTCTATCCAGAATACACTACACCATTTGAATGAGGTAGATTGAAGGAAGCTAATTTTTGGGGATAAACCTCATGATGTGTTTATACATATCCCTCCTATCATCTCCATAGAGGCACAACACATTTTGAAGTACACACATCATAAACTGGTCTTGCATACAGAGGAAGACTCAGCACAGAAGTAAGCAATCAGTTAGATTAAGAAGATACATTCAAAAA
>VZTV01021669.1:17963-49516 GCA_013400875.1 Anhinga rufa | reverse complement strand
ATTATTATTATTATTATTATTATTAGTAGTAGTAGTAGTAGTAGTATTGTTGTTGTTGTTGTTGTTGTTGTATATTATTCTAATAATTGTTATTATCATTACTATTATTGCTATTTTATTCTAATTAGTAAACTGTTCTTATCTCAACCCACGAGTTTCCTTGCTTTTGCTCTCCCGATTCTCTCCCCCATCCCACAGGGGTGGGGGCAGTGAGCGAGCGGCCGCGTGGTGCTGAGTTGCTGGCTGGGGCTAAACCATGACAGCCCTTTTTGGCACCCTACAAATCTGAAGGGCTTAGACTGCCAAAGGATACAGCCCATTGCTGTCACCCCCAACCTACATGCAAGGTAATGGGTATCCAACGCACACAAAGCTCATTCTCATAAAGACATTCAATTCCTGTTGAGTTAAATGATGCTGGGTTAACTCCTGTCAAGGTACTGAGGTGTAAATAATGCTCCATCCGCTTGTACTATGTAAAAGTCTTCTGTAAAGAAACCAGAGGCTGGGGCTGGCCACGAGGCATCTTCAGGGAAAAGTTAACACTTTCTACTGCAATGGGTATGGCATACAGCCTGTTACCAGCCAAGGTATCCCACTGCCCGTTTTTGATTTCCAGGCTCTTAACAGAGGTGACCCAGAAGGGTGCTATGACTCAGGCTCAAGCGCTGAACCAAAAAGGATCCACTTGCAGAGCCAGCGAACCCAGAAGGATCCACTCTGAGCCTGTAAATGCCCTTCATCACGGCTCCCTAAGCACGGAGGCAAGCAGCATGCATGCATTTGGCAGCCACCCTCCGTTTTAGGGAGGGCTTTTGTAAAGGGGGTGAGGTCAATTTTTAGCAGATGGTTTTATTTATTTACATCTCAGCAGCCCGTTCTTGGCTTTATTTGTATTTATCGCAGGGGTTCTGTTTGTGGTTCAGGGATTGCACCAGAGGTGTGGTGGTGCATTATAAACAGCGCTGACCATTCTGCTCGTTGAACAAATGACAACTGTCAGCCTTTGCTGTGTTCCCATTTCGTAAGCACTTACTGCTGTGTCTCTCCGTGATGAAACACATGTCAGCTTCCAGCAGTGTAGGACCACCTGGAGCACATTATCATCAGAGAGATTTAACAGCCTGATCAGAACTTTTTCAAATGACAAGTGGCATTTGGAGGAAGCAGGACATGGAAGCCTCACCCAGCCTTTCCAAGAAAGCACACTTCCAAGCATCTCCCTGATTTTCAGCACTCCATAACTTCCAGGTTCACTAAGTAGCTGTGTGAGGTACAGTATAGCAGAGGCTCTGAAAATTGCCAAGAACTGCAATATTGCTGCCAGAAGAACAATTGTGCTTGTTAAATACTATGAGAGCTGAGCCAAAGAGGGGAGCAACCTCTCACTGGTAGATGCTAGGAGTGGGTTATCCAAAGGAGTCAAGGATCTTGTTCTAAAAGGAAGACATTTTCTTCCAAAACTTGCAATGATCTTTTGATTGGGATCGTTATACGACTGCCTGCCAAGGATAATATGGCTATATGATACCCAAACCCATAGTGGAACAGCCCTGTGATTAAAAAGTCTCAAAAGTTAGTAAACGCCAGCATCAGCACCGCGTGTATGCTTGTGTGTATGAGTGTGTGCATGTGTGTGTGTAGAGGCTGTGGGGCACCCTCAGCAGAGGCTGCCTCTACCACTCGGTGTTAGCACAGCAACAGGCACTGCAGGCCCTTACTCCTTCCTTAGCATCCCTGGCTATGAATAATAGCAATACACAGTAGAGAAAGCAATCTGAATCATTACAAGGATATCCAGAAAGGATGGAAAAGCTTGCATAGGAATTAATGTAGCATATTAAAGACCCTAGAGTACTTTAGCAATATCAGCACAAAGATCTTTTATTCTTTCCTTAAAGACTTGAGATAAATTTTGTAGTTTAGGAAAAATGACTTTCTGTATAGCTGGACTGGAAAAAACTCAGCACAAATAGTAATTTTTGCTTTGTTCTATTTTTCATGTAAAGGAAAAGCATGTTATTTTTCACTAGGGAGGCAGATGATAAGTACAGAGATCAAACCTCCTTTTAGCATTACAGAATTAGGACTGATAATAATCTTCTCTTTACTATGAGAGCTTCCTTATGACAATTAAAAGGAGCCCTAGAACAACAAACTTTTCTTTCACTGTTTTTTTTTCATGAGAAGCTGGAAGGGACCACTTGGGTCATCAAGTCCTGCCCCATGTAATGCAAGGTAGCTGTGTAGATGGATGTTTATCTGAGAAGGGTGCCTTAAACCCCATCCAAGGTGATTTATAGCCCCTCAGACTACACCACCTATTCCAACAACACATCAGGACTACAACTCTGAAGTACCCCAGGAAGAGAGAAGGAACAATGTGGGAAATTCCCAATTACTCTAGTTCCCTGCAAGAGCAACAGTATTGCTGTTGGATAAAACTCCTAAACATGTATATAAATTTCCATATATATTTTAAATAAGTTACTGAGCTTTTCTTTCTTCACTGATTTTTTTCCCTGGACAAGCAATTTGTGATATTCTAGTCTTTTCTCATTTATGCATCTGGAAATGCCTTGTTTATAAAACACCAAGATCCCATGGCCATATAAAATTTTGATGAGTCATGTTCTCCTGGGGTTGAGAAGATTCAACATTTCACCTGAAAGAGCCTCTTTTATTAAAACTAGGCCATTTCAGCCTATCGTCTCACATGGCCGAACCAGCAACCCACACTTTCTGTTTGGATTTGCTGGCTGGTATGAACAAGTTTCTGCTGTGGAATTGCCCCTCCAGCAGCAGCCAAAATGCCTTCCCACTCACCAGATGGCTGCCAACAGATGTGTTGGATGCATGTCTATTTGCTCAGGACCTGCTGAGCTGTGACCTTCCCCGGCGTGTGGCATGGCCACCACCGGGGAAACACCTGCAAAGCACCAGGTCCCTGCAGACCAAGGGAGAGGGCTTTGTGCCATCCCACCCTCACACATCAGTAGAGAAGAAAGTAAGTCTCTTTGCACCAAGGCCCAGGTCAGAGCTTTGGAGAGCTTCCCAGGAGCTTCTGTTGTTCTCTCCACAGACGACTTTGGCACTACCCCACCTCCTCCTGCTGTCCCTGTGCAGCCACCCTGCATACCCTGTGGTGCACATCTGGGGTTTATCTTCGGGAGGGATGTCCATGCTGATGTGAAGCAATGCAGCAGCACCGCCTCTCACCGACATGGGACTTGTGCATATATAACACCCAGGCTGACAGTCATGGAGGAGTACTGTAGCTCCTGCTTGGAAATCTGCCCTCTGGTTCTGCCTGCTTGGTTTTACCAACCTGTGCTCAGAAGGGGCAGAGGAGGATTTTATTCCTTTCAGTTCCTACGTGGATTGCCAGTAGAATTATTTCCTAAGCAATAATTACAGGGCCAAGAAGACAGATCTCCACAAAGTGCATCCCAGAGTGCATAAATGTATCACAGGGCAGAAACAGACTCTGCAGATCCTGGCACTTCACTACTCCTTATGTCTGTAGGGGTGGAATTGTGCTGGTTTTGGCTGGGATAGAGTTAATTTTCTTCACAGTAGCTAGTATGGGGCTACAGTTTGGATTTGTGCTGGAAACAGTGTTGATAATTTGGGGATGTTTTAGTTATTGCTGAGCAGTGCTTACACAGAGCCAAGGCCTTTTCTGCTTCTCACAAAACCCTAGCAACAAGTAGGCTGGGGGGGCACAAGGGGTTGGGAGGGGACACAGCGGGGACAGTGACCCCAACTGTCCCCATGGATGTCCCACACCACATGGCGGCATGCTCAGCATATAGAGCTGGTGGAAGGAGGAGGAAGGGGGGCACGTTTGGAGTGATGGCGTTTGTCTTCCCAAGCCACCGTTACACGTGACGGAGCCCTGCTGTCCTGGGGATGGCTGAGCGCCTGCCTGCCCGTGGGAAGGGGTGAAGGGATTCCTTGGTTTGCTTTGCTTGTGTGTGCGGCTTTTGCTTTCCCTATTAAACTGTCTTTATCTCAACCCACGAGTTTTCTCACATTTACTCTTCTGATTCTCTCCCCCATCCCAAAGGGGGGGGTGTGGAGGGGTGTGAGAGAGTGGCTGTGTGGTGCTCAGTTGCCAGGTGGGGTTAAACCATGACAGGCGTATAGAGGAATCTTCTTTTCCCTTGTTTTATGGTGACTGTAGTACATCTTTTCATTTTTCAGTGCAAAGCCTGCAGTGTTATTTTGTGTAGCCTTTATTTTCAGAGTGGAACTTCAAGTGGTTGCAGTTGAAATGCTGTCTTGTGATTTTGTCTGAATTTTTGTTTAATCCTTAGCCAGTAAAAAATCCTTTGAATTAGCAGAACTATGCTTCTCTGCAGGTTGATCTGGACACAATAATCAGCAACAGACAGCAGGTAAATGCACCGGAGCAGAAATCACAGATTTGCTGTTAGGTCCCTCACAGCTCCAGATACTCTGCTTTAGTTTTGCTTGCTTCCCCCTTGCTCCAAAGAGAGGAGTAACAGTGAGAGGACCTCCCTCCATTAAGTCCCCACTAATACTGGCCTCAGACCAAGCAACCAAATTCTTACTACAGGGGCTGCCAACCAGCTGAGTTGGTGTTCTGTCTGCATAGAGCCCTGCTCTAAAGCATTTCCACAACTCACTGCTGTGGGAAACCTTCCTGCTACTCTCCCCGTCCCCAGCAGAGCTCCAGGCTGGGACCGCTAGAGCAAGAACCAGCTCACATTTAGGCTAGGGAGGGGATGGTGGATGTGGAGCCCCTCAGCTCCACTCAGCCCTCCCTGTGCCCAGGTCCACTTCTCTCCCCACTGGTGGGGACGGAGGGTGGCAAGTGTTTAACAGGAGCAACATGTGCAAATGGAGAGGGAAAAACCAGCTCAGGGTCCGTAAGTCTCAGCTGTGGCTGCATGGTGGCAGCTAATGTGGTTAAGATCCAAGATGGGATTGACTGGTGGCGTGTTCTGTATCTGCCGCCGCTTTTAAGAGTGTCTTGAAACCCAACCACCCATTACACAAGTGCCATAAAGCCTGCAAATGCAAAAGCACGACAAATAGCTGGCGCTTTGAGGAAATTATGCCAGTCAAACGGATTTTTCCTTCGCTGAGAAAATATGGGCAGAAAAGGAACTGTCTGGATTAGAGGAGCAGCCTGAAAGTAATACCTCTTCTCTCATTTCCATCCCTCACCGAGGAGCGTGATGCCCATCACACGGGAGGATGCAAGGTGGTTTGCACTTCTCTTGGACTGCCTTGCACACTTCATGAAGGTGAAGGTTTCCCACATGCAAACCACATCACTGCAATGCAGAGGGGAGTGCAGGGCTTCAGCTCCACTGTGCAGGGGTGGGTTTCACCTAATTGTCATGCTGGAACAACCTGAAAACAATTCTTTTACCAAATATATCCAATAAATCATAAAAACATGAGAGTAGATGCTGGAAATAAGTGTTGCTGCCCCTTACAGTCCTATGTAAATTGACTTTAAGCATGTGAAATGGTTTTTAAACTGCAGTGAACATAACTACATGTACATTTTAGGCGTCTAAGTTTCCTATTGTGACTCACTCAGAGATGCTTTTCTTGGGTAATATTCTCTGGGCTTGTATCTCAGTGTATACATTTTCCATATCCTAAACATGGAATCACTCTGAAAGACTGTAATTCAGGGGGAAAATATTTATACTTTATTATTCTTCCTGATGTGTTAAAGAGTACAGAAAAAGACTTTGACATCAAAACGTGCTGTGAGGTAGCAGCTCCAGGTCCCTGTCCAGGCATCCAGCTTGGCTCTCTTGCGGTCATGCTGGCACTGTCAGGAGTGTGCACGTTCACCTTTGGGCTCAGTAATATTGGGTTTGTTTTAAAAACAATTTACACTTTATTTAGGGGATATTCATTATGCTGAAGATTTCTTCAAGTGGCATCCTGAACAAAGGCATGGTGCAAGGGTTTATTTGCACCAGCCTAACCTGCAAACCTGAGGCCGTATTATTTGTGTTACACCTGCTCATTAAAACCCAGCTAGTGTGAAAGTGCTTTGAGGATAACCAGGAACCAGCTCAGCTTATTCTGGGGACTTGTGTGAGCTGCAGAGCAGAAAATCTGCAGCATGTGTCTAGAAATCAGTCACTCTGGGGGAAAGTAGGACAAACACGGTAGGAAAACCAGGCCTGAATGAGGCTAAATAAAAATGTGGTATTTCTTCATGGTAAGACTGACAATATGTTATAAAATCCACTAGTAAATTAAGAGCTTTTTCTTCTTAAGCGCATGGTAGGTATTTTAATATCATGTCAATCGGAAAGCCTCCTAAAAGACTGCATAACATAATGCTGAAAGCTCCTGTATCTATGTTAATATTGTGAAGTACCTATGTTAATATTGCAAAGATGTCCCAGAGGAAACTTCAGATGTTGCACTGGTAACTGATGCCGTTAATCACAGCACTAACTATGCTATCTGAAAGCCTGGAACTTGGTATTTGCTGTGGAAATGGTAACAGTTTCAGAGTTTTGTGTAATTTATAGATTTCTGGTCTTCTGAACTATGAATACAGAAATTTCCCCTCTTTTTTTGCCATGGCCCCATGAGATAGCAGACATCTATTTTTGAAATTCACTGAGGATCTAGCTTAACTGTTTATCAGGAAAAAGAGGATAGGGGATGGCTATAGGGGAGAAGCATGCAAAATTACACTTCCTGAAAATTGTGCATGTTTCAAAGTATAGAAAATTATATAAAAAAAAAGAAACAGTATTTTCTTGGTTCTTGGCTTTAGAGACAACCAGTTTCTGGCTACCTTCACAAAGCTTTGTGAAAAGCTGCATGTATTAAAATTCTCAGGATATTGTTCAAGCTACTTATTCTAATCAGTTACATTCCTCATATTCCCCTTTGCCTTGTCCTTTTGAAGCAACCAGTCAAGCAAATACCAGGCTGGTTTCTTGCAGCAGAGGCATTTCTTCCCATGCCTGTACACAAGCCCTGCCAACCTCTCTAAGATAGTCCTTCACTCTTCCCACCAGGAGCTACATGTGGTCTCGCCCATCCACAGGCTGGGTTTCCTAAACAGCCTTCTATTTTTCTTCCAGTGCCAGGTTACCTCATGAGACAAGGAACTTTTGGTAATCTTTTCCTCTCAGGGGGAATATTAGTTTAGGTGTAATGCCCAGCCAAAGTGGCTGATTTGCCTCCTGATGTTTGCCGGTCTCAAGGGCAGGCAAGGTGAGCCCAGGTCTGTTCTGTTGGAGGTTTCCTCGAGGTCTGATGAGGGTCTGGGGAAGACACAGTCATTAAAATCTTCTGAGTCCCAAGGAAGGGCATTAGCTGCAAGACCATGTTCCTTTCCTTTAGGTTTGATGACTACAATCATGAGCTGGGTATTTTATTGTTTGGGGAAAATCCTTGATGCAATGTTCTTGCAAGTAAAGAAAATGTGAACAACGAAGAATACGCAACTCTTCAGAAAAGGGGTTCTAAGAGCAGGAACAGATTTTTAAACACCCACAGCTGACAGCACTTCAAATTTTAAAGATTCACAGTCTACAGTTTCTTAGATACCTACCAAGTGAATAGTGAAGAGTGAATACTTCTCGGTAGTTGGTTCCCTTTACAGTTGGAGGACCAAATCACTCGGGCACAAGCCACAGTTTCTCTAAAATAAATCAACTTACCCCCACCCCTGCTAGGGTTGTGCTTGGAATCTTTCATCTCTCTCTGTCCCGACTTCTCCAGTTCTCCAGCACTTCAGTCCCTGAACTTCACAGTGTTAAAATTCCCAATTTCCTGGCTCTGCCAGCAGTTAACTTCAGCAAATCCTGCCTCCTGCAGTGCTGGACACCTACGGCTTCTGCCTCCTGAGGTTTTATCATACTCATGTTAGTATACTTATGCCGGTCCAAGTGCTTTGAACCTTCTGGCTCCAGAAGCTCAGGATTTTGATTGCGTGCTGAATTGTTCTGTTTCAAATACCTGCCTTAGCTCATGCTGTGCTGCCTTCAGCCCCCCAGCCTTTAATTACACAGCAACGTGTACCTGCCAGGGTGTTCATTAAGTAATATACACTTCTGTAGCACATATAGAAGAAAGGAAAACTATTGAAAATAGCTTAATCTAAGTGTATAAATTCAGTACTTCTCAAATACAGTATTACAAAAGCTCTACCACAGTTAGAAGGACAGGACTGCTCTGCAGCACCACCTGCTGAAATGAAATACCCTTTGTAATCTAGTTTCTGAAAGGCATATTTTAACTGTTGAGTCAGGCCAGACATCATGCACACTTGGCTTTGAGTTGGGAACAAATGTTCCAGGATTCACCCTGGGCCATATGACATAGCACCGTCAAGGACTGACTCATATGCACCTGTTTGGAGGGTGTTATTTAAATATAAGGTATATTTTTTCAGTCTAAGAAACGTTTTTCATGTTTTAATAGTACTACTGAAGCAAAAAATGCTTCAACACCACGCAGTTTGGTAATATCACTGTGAGGCAATGCAAAACTTAGCAAATATTGTTTAATAATGCAATAAATACTGACCTGACTGCTTAGTATGCAACTGTCACAGAAGGATTTTACAGAGGGGATGAATTGTTGATATGTCCTTTTCCCAATAGATCGTGCCGCAGGATAACTAAATAATGCACTGAAATAATAAACAAATAGAGGTCGGGCTTATGTTTGCCAGTCACAGTATGGAAGAGGGATTTTTATTTGGTACCTTCAAAATCTGTATTAGTTGCATTGAGGTTGTATTCGGCAGCATGGATCAGGGTGGATTTGAAGGTGCGGGGACACCGCAGTCCTGGTAGGCTCATCCAGGAGACAGAATGGGGTTTGTGATGCCAGTGCCACTACATCAACGCCATGCTCTGTGTAAATTGTACTGCTGGGCATGTTCAGTCTTTTTGCCTAATTCTGGTGCTCTTTGTGTTTTGTAGGAGCTATGTGTGAGCTATGCTGGGTTATGTGAGAGTTATGCTGAGTTATATACAAGTTCTTTTGAGTTATGCTGAGTTATGTATGCGTTTGTGTTATGTAGCATCAGAACCGTTTTCCCTCCACCACTCGGTGCAGTTCTGGGGAAATCTCTGATAAAAGCTTTTTGTGAGCAGACCTCTCGTCGGCTGCGAGCCAGAGCGGCAGGCTTTGCCCACCTGGCTGCAGTCGCCACCAGACATGTCCCTTCTTTTCCCCTGGGTTTCTTTTGCTGTCTCCCAGGTGTCCTTCACTGTGGCCGTGCTGCAGGGCAGCAGAGCTGGGTCTGGCCATTGCACACCAGCCTAGGCAGCTGGAGTTCCAGATATGCCCTGCCCTCTTGTGGTATGCTGCCGGCCTAATCACGCCTCATTCCTTTCTGGTCCTACACCCCTGGACAATAAATGCCTGGTGACCCCTCAGAGCTGCAGCTGGAGGGGATGGGGTGGCAACGTGCAAACGCAGCAGGCCGCTGGGTTTCGGCAAGCTCCATGCTGTACCCCACGCCTCTGCTCCTGCCGCACGCCACCTCCATCAGCAGCATCACACCCCACCACCTAAAATCACCAATGTGGTTTCCCACAAGCAGAGTCTAAAGTAGAATGCATATTATATTTTTGCCATCTGTTATATACCCTCTGGACCAGAGTCCTGCCCTTGGATGTGTCTTCCCATCGAAAGCCTGCACGCGGGAACGGGGGATACCTGAGAAATCTCCTAATGCCAACCCTTTTCTCTTCTAGCTATAAATGTGGCATTTAGCCTTTCTTTCAGACTCTTAATCCAGTCAAGTAGCTCCTGTTCTTATTTTAGTCCTTCCCCCTCAATAATTGTTCTATTCCCTTTAATATAGTTCGCCCCTTCCCAAGCCTAAATGAAGCGCTGGACTCTGTTGTATGAGCTGAGCAGAGGGAGATGAGGAAACCATATTTCTGCAGATCCCGTCCCCATCCCTCCTGGCTCTGAGTTTAAACCTCCCAGCGCAACCTGCACAAAAAAAGCCGAGTCTGCAGTGGGCTCAGCTGATACCTTTCCAGTCAACCCAGCATAGTTTCTCCAAGTTATATCATTATTAGGAAATGGCCTCAAGTTGCACCAGGGGAGGTTTAGATTGGATATTAGGAAAACTTTCTTCACTGAAAGGGTTGTCAAGCATTGGAACAGGCTGCTCTTATCAAAGGACAGCAGTTTTCATTGCTTTCTATTTCTGATTTCAACATACTGAAGGAAGAGTTACCCTGTGTAGACCCAACTAACCACCCTGGTGATAGGGGCCACCTGGGCAGGATAGCACAGAGGGCAGCCCTTGGCTTCTTCCAGGCCTGGGACAGCTTGTCTGGGGTTATCCGAGCGTGTTTCTCCTTTAATGCCTATTTAACAGCAGCGTGACTGTTCCCTGATTGGGGAGTTGGTAATCGCTCTTCTCATAGAAGACCTGAGAAAGAAACAGCCACTTAAATGACATCAATTCAGGCCCAGAGTAATACGTATAAATAAATATACACACACTGTGTGTCACCACGAGGGCTGAGCTGGGAATGATCTAAATTATATTGTGCACTTGTCTGACTTATGGCTGTGTTAAACATGTCTATAAACCAAGAAAAATAAACACTGAAGTTTCAAACACAATTTTTTTTTCTACAAACGCTTTTTTCAAAATTTGACTGTGGAAGGAGACCCAGCTTGGTTGGCTAAACTGTGAGCAGCCACTGACAAATGATGTCTCACTACATGTGTAATGCAGGCAGCCCCAAATCTTTGGTCTCTGAGAAACCCAACAAGTTCAATAATCAGGGTGCACTGGTTTTCGCTTCATCAAAAGCTAAACCCCAAGTTATTTGCAAGTCATCTGTGGCTTAGGCCTCTGTAGCCTAAAATAAATAAAGTTTTGGGAGCTGCTCTGAGGCTGCTCTTCCACTGCAATGCTCTGAGTACCAGCACAACCCTTCCCTTTCCCCATGCCCATTCATTAACAGAGGAAGAGATCATTTTGTAAGTGTGTGAGACATACCCAGACTGCAGGAAGAACTGTGAGTTATTCTGCCCCCCCTTTTGACAGTAAACGACAGTGCTTGCCCGTGTTTTTCCTGGGGAAGGTGTCCTGCACAGCACCTTTGCAGTGGCACTGCTGCCATGCAGTAAGTGGTTACCACAGCAACTGCTACTTCAGTAACTAAACACCAACTTTAAAGCTTTTAGAGTTGTATTTTCAGCATTTTTACTCTAGATCTTCCATAAGGGTTGTCAATAGCCGACAGGAGAGTGCATGCACAGGGAGCATTGCAGCATGTGGGAACCTGCTGAGTTGGGGATTCAAAGTGAAGACAAAAGGCATGACTTTCCTGGAGGGATGGCATCAGGTACCAGCCACGCTCATATTGCCTGTTGAGGCTTGTTTTTCCAGGGATCGGAGATGATGAACCAGTCACATCATGAGCTTGGGACTTCTCAACTCTGCAAGATTCAGAGGGGTCAAAAGGCAGTCATCATGATATAGATGTGCACACAAATCTTAACCCCTCTTCCTGCAACCTTAGACATCATTGGAGAAGAGTGCATTTGGTGGGTGAGAACAGGAGAAGGCAGATGGACACCTGGGGAGTCCAGCACCCCTGGGCACAGCCTGGGGGTGCAAGCAGCCCCTGCCCCTGCCAGCCCAGCTGCGGAAGCATCAACACACCTACACCTGCTCAAAGGGATGGCTTTTTCACCGAGCAAACGGATGCTCAGAAATTACGAGGGTGAGGGACAGAAAGTGTGTCCTTCCCCTGAAATATGATACGTTGATTACTCTTTGTGTCTCTCCCAAACCTTATTTTCTGCTAATTGTGGCTTAATACATGCACAGCAGGCCTCTAATTTTCAATGGAAGCTTTCAGTCTGGCAGTCCATTAAGCCACTGCCACACTGGCAATCATTTTAAGGGACTTCCCATTGACTGAGGCAGCGCAGAGAGCCTGCAGAATTTTCACAGAAGCTGTGACTTAAAAGCAGGGGTCCCCAGCACGACGCTGCCGAAACTGGCAGAGGCAAGCATCTCCCCAGCCGTAGCCACTGATGACGTCTTTCCCCTGGTGCAAGCAGAGAAAGTGTGGATCAAAGCCCTTAGCAGCATCTGTGCAAACTGCGATTCCCAGGGTGCCGCCTGACAGCGGTTTGACAGCTGCTCTGAGCTGACTACTTATTAATAACTAGATGTACTACTAGAATAACATCGCCCAACAAATTGCCTCAGTGCAGAGGCAAGTGTTGCCTGATGGCCTGCACTGGTGCTGGCGGATCCCCTGGGAGACTGCTGCACACATGGGACCCCGCGGCAGCTCCCCAAGAGGGACTGCAAGGATGCTGGGGCTGTGCGGAGCCAGCGCTCCTCCGTAGGATCCCCACCTCCTGGACTGCACTGGAAATTTTATTCCTGTGGCCATCTCATAAGAAGGGGAAATTATTTTTTCTTTTTGCACCTGCCTTTTCTTTTTTCAGTGTAGAACAAAAATGCATGCATGTCCATGGCACAAAGTATTGCCCGTGTTGACCACAAGATGGTACTGCAACACAAGCATTTCTGTTAGAAAAATACAGCTGCTCACGAAAGGCATCATTAAACAGGCTTGCAATAGGGGTATCTAGCAGGAGTAGCGTTTTGTGACACCCTTGTGCTTTGTCTTTAATAAAAGAGCGCTTGGCTTAGTTGGAAGATGGATTAATTTCTTGGCAGAAAGATATATTCAGAACCGCGACGACTTCGCTGTTTATCTTCGGTTTATTAAGCTGAAGCACACAAGCCTGTGCGCTGCCCTCAGCAGATAACAACGTATCATTTTCTGTTTAAACCAGTGCCTGTTTTTCTTAGAAGGAGATTGGTTGTTTTTGCTGTGCTTCTTCCAGCCAGCCAACGTTTGGCCCAAACACGCAAGGTCTTACAGAAAACACAGTTCACATTCTTCTGCAGTAGCAGCGAGAACATTTGGAAACGACCCTTTCCTCAGTGCCATTGTACTCGGGGAAGCTGCACCTTTGCCTGATAACTTTTGTTCAGCTGAGATAAGAGGAAACACAGTATGAGACACACATTTTCTGAGCTCTTTGCAAAAAGCCACTGCTATGCTTTGGCAAACATGAAAATATACTGTCCAATATAAGTCCAATTTCTTAGCAAATTACTGTTCTGGGGGATGTAGGTCAGCTCAGTGCTACAGTGAATATTAAGAATACTGAATTCCTTCACAGCTAGAATTGTAATTGTCAACAGAAAGTTAAAGGTAAGTGGAAGAGCCTTTACCCTACGCAGAGATTTGCTGTGAGGCTGGGGTGAAGCCACTGAATGGCAGTGGTACACTGTCTGCTCTGTGGATGAAGAGGGGTCTGACACCCAGCACCATCACATCACTCAGGAAAATCAAATGCTATTTTATTTTATTCTGAGTCACCAGATCAATACTATTTTTACAGTCTGGACTAGAGAGCAACATCCTGGATGCCCTCTTGACAATTGATTTGATACTTTTTTGATATTTAGTCATGCCACAACCCAACAGCATAAGGTTGCAATGTATTAAATCAAGAGCATGCACTTTTGGAGCTCATGAAAGAGATGAAGACATAAAAGCATCCACATTGGAGACTTCATTTTTGGAAGGACCACAGGCTCCTAACAGGTCGTCTACATCTATAGCCCCTGCCCTATGTGGTATTGTGCTACACATAACATGGTGACACTCAGTCCACCAACTGCTCTCTGTTGAGCTTATCCACACTTGGGCACATGTGGTCACCACTGTCCACTGTCGTACAGGGAACCTTCAACCTTTCTCCTTCCAATGAGTCAGAACTAGGCAAGACCTTGATCTAGCAGGGTGCTGGCTTTGATTCAGCTTAAAGTAGAAATTTTGACCATGACGCATGTTTTGATTTAGATTATATACATAGGCAAAGGGCAGAGAGAATCCCTGACTGCTGGCGGACTACATGGGTCTGCTGGCAGAAATTAGAGTTCAGCACCATACATCAGTGTGGCACAAACTAGTGTGTGTTGTTTGTTCATAGAATTAATGCTCACGCTAAAAGATAATGACAGATACATTCATTAGCTTCTAGAGCTGGTAAGATAATATCATTAGATCACGGTTGTAGCTGACAACTAAATGGAAATATTTGACCATAGCAGATCAGGTTAGCAAATATTCTGTATAGCGTTATCCTGGCCACACAGTGTTGACACAGCTGGCAGAAATCTTTAGTGTAAATAAACTGTTGACTGAAAATTTTACATTTGCAAACAGTGGTGAATTTATTCCAGTTTTCTGATCATGCTGCCATGATACTTTTTCTGTACTGGTAAAATAGTCCATTCTCAGTTCTGTAACCATATTTGGCCTGCAAGCATCTCTGAACTAGAACTAATCTGTTCTGGTTGTCTAGAACTGCTTCCCTAAATTACTTGCTTTAGGCTTCCCAAACACCAGACTGAATCCTTTTTAAACAGTGCATTACCAGTTGGCAGAGGACCTAGAAGTGGACTTCTGTTACAAAAAAATCTCACGTCATCCATCACATTCCCGTGTAAAATGTTCAGGATTCATGAAGTTTTCAGCATTAATTCTCAGTTTAGAAAGACAAGAGGTGAATAACACGTCCCCATGGAGGATGATAGTGAATAGTTACCCTTAGTATTTTTAAATGTATTTGTGAATCCACCAGTAAGCTGTATTGCGGGGTTCAACATAAAGGTTGAAAGGGCACATGAAGCCAATTAGAGATGATTCTGTGGGTTTTTAATACCTGCTACCTAGAGTGAAAGAGCATTTGACTCACTCAACATGCACTCAGGGAAGAACCATTCAGTTTAGCACTTGAAAGGAAATTATCAACAGGAAGAATTTTCATCTGTTTCTTAAATAGTCCCTAGCTTAGGCGGACTATGCTGGCCAGTTCTACCTGCAGGAAGACGGGAGACTGTAGCTGACAGTGACCCTAACCAGGTGTGTTTGAAATCAAATATTGAAATATTGCACATTTATATTTATATAAAAATTTGGCCATTTTAGTCAAGTAGAAGCTTTCAGACAGCTGAAAGTTTTTCCATAGCTTTCAAAATGTTTTTTTCTCAAGTCCACATATCTCAATTTTAACTAGATGTAGACAACTTTCCTGAAGAGGGAAGTGCATAATGTGCAACTGATTCATTAATTAACATATCCTTTCTATGAGGATGCAAGATACTGTGCATCCTGTCCATTTATGCATTTAATAAGCATTTTTAAATCATCATGAAATCTTGTTATTTCTTTGTAAGAGATAAGAGGAATTGTGTATGACCGAACAGAAAACTCCATAAAAGCTCTCCATGGCGAGCAATGGACTTTACATCATGCCATTAGTGGTTTCCTGGGAAAATGTGTGATATGAA
Source organism: Anhinga rufa (assembly GCA_013400875.1). Taxonomy (NCBI): domain Eukaryota; kingdom Metazoa; phylum Chordata; class Aves; order Suliformes; family Anhingidae; genus Anhinga; species Anhinga rufa. The sequence continues at coordinate 34,119 of VZTV01021669.1, read as the reverse complement.
TAGGTGGTATGTATTTGTATTTACATGAACAAAATATGGAAGAAAATGGATTTGTTATGCTAAACACTGAATGTAGCCTTGAGATTTCGGCCATCCATTCTTACCTGGAATATAATTATTTTTCTTTTTATAATAACTGTGGCTGGGAAAGTCTGTTTGTCTTGAAGATATAAACTAGATTGGGAAAGTTATGTAAATGCAGTTATCCTTTATCTTTGTTTCAGAATTAAGGAAACATAAAAACCTTGGTGCAAGTGAAGACCATTTGTGAATATGCTGACAAAAAGAAACAAAATTTTAGGTTGAATTCAATTAAAAATTTTAATGACTAAATGACATTGATAGTTTGAAAAAATGAATGAATAACATATATTGAAAATGAGATTATAAGCGTAACTGTAGGAAACTGATGCTAATTCTGTGTTGCAGCATCTTAGAGAAGGTTAAACTTCAACATCCCCGTGGAGAGTGTAAGACATCATCTTTGTACTAATGCTTTTCCACTCTACTCTTTTGCTGGGGTAAAAGAAGTTGCAATAAACTGATAAGCAAGATGCTTTACATTCTCACAAGGAAAATGTGGTATAACTGTCATGAAGTGTGCTGATTGAAGGTGAGAGTCTCAGCTCATCAATCGGCTTCTCTTTGGAATGGGAAAAATGTAAATATCCACGCACAAAAATAGAATTTAAAAAAATAAAAACTCCTTTAAGCACTGTATTTGTGGCACTACATTTACATATTATGTCCTCTTCCATAAAAAAGCATCATCAAAAAGAACTTGTGCCAGTTTTGTATTAAAAGGCCTATAGAAATCTCTTAAAATTGCCTTCGTTGTTGGTAGCATAGGTCCCAGACTTCTGTCTTCAGGTCGTCTAGTGTTTGATGCAGGACTCTTTGTTATCAGAGCTTCTTGTTTCTCACTTAGAGGTCCTGTGGAAAAATGGAATATTATCTTAGAATATTTCACAAAAAAATGCCCATGCTAAAGATGACAAATGACTAACTGAGATGATTTGCCAAGAGACGACAAATGGAATTTGTGTTAGCAGCAGTGATGCTTCAGAATATTGAATACAGGCTTAGATTAGTAAAATAGATCACTGTTAGTAAATACGGAAATAGTACTTTTCCCTTTCACATTAATTAATCATCTCTACAGCAAGCAGCATAAATAATTTCTGGAGGAAAAAATTTGTTTTCAGAAAACAACTATGACACTGAATACAACTTCCTGTCCATTTTGGAGCTGCAATTATTTCATATTGTTATTTCATTTTCTGATGTGAGTTGGTTAATACCTGGCAGAAACTCCACAAGCCTTACTCATGTAAGCCCTTTTTTTTGTTTGTTTTTGAGGTTGTCAGTGGGATCAAAGTGGTACACAGGTACAGCGATGCCCTTATTCCAGGAATAAATGTAAGCCCCTGACAATGTACTTCAGCAAGATAAAATCCCCGAGACTTTTCCAGCGTAAACCATATTCAAGAAGATGCCAAGCTCTTCATCTGTTCAATCTGCTACATTCAAACTTTCTCATCATCTAGACCAGTGTTTGGACCAGCCAGACTATTTTGCAGCCACATTTTCATCCTCTTGCTACTGTCAAATCAACATTGAGCAACATTTTGTCTGCCAGTGTTTCTCTGAGGATTAGCAACAGATGTCTCAATCAACACAGCAAAAACACAATTTCCCCCTTCTCCCCGGCTAGAAGTGCAACCTTTCACCATACTCAGATTTAGATCCTGGATTGGTGCATGCTGGCAAGAGCATGCACACCACGGTAACACTTCAATTTGTTTAAATTGCATGGGATAGCTCTTGCACCTATGTAAGCCCAGGACAAACAAGCCCTGACCGCCTTCAGAAGCAGGACTGGCTTCAGTATGGCAAGATATATCCCTACATTCTGAATGGTTTTGCTTTTATTTTTCTTGATATAGTCTTCTTAAGATCTTCTAACACCAGCCTTTCTATGGGAATTTGGGAATTTTCATTTTGCTTGACTCGAGGCAGCAAGATTAATGCATCCTTCAAGACAGATTCCCATCTGTTTTGTCTCTTAATAAAGCAAAAATGACCTAGAAGAAGGATAATAATGATTTTTTTGCACTTATCTCAAAACAGCCAGAAGACACCTACCCAGATCCAGAAACTGGAACACCATGTGCATGGTGTATTTCACATTTGACGCATGGTCCTCCAAGCGAAGAACGAGTATCTGATCTTTGTCAAAAACTGTCAGCCAGTCCAAAAGATACACAACATAGAGCCCAACCTGTAACCTTACCTGTAAGCACAAAAAAGCCCAAACCAAATAAAAATTAATTCATCTTACAACATTCTAGCAGTAACAAACCAACACTCGCCTCTGTCTTCTAGGTAAAAGTCCCAAACATATGCCTTTGAGGAACCATGAAAAGACAGTATCTGAACATTTTTTAATCTTCCTCTTGTTTTCAGTGCAGCTTAAGGAAACCATTGCAAAAGGCCTTTCTACTGGTTAGAGACGTCATTTTATTTAGGGCTCGGCTGTGCACTTGCTGCATCAGCCACAGGTCTGCCTAAAAGTGCTGCACAGAGACAACCACATGCAGAAAGATGCTCCGCCACCTCACCTCCATGCTTGGGACGAGCCTTCATGCAGACACTGAGGGCTTTCAGCCCCTGGATGGACAGCAGTAGAAGGGAAGATGCCAAGTCCTGCTACCCTCTTCAGGCCCTTAGGCTGCTTATTTCACCTTGACTATCAGCTGCACCAGATCATGCTGCTATGAGTAGTACAACTATTCCGATTCGGCGTCAGGAATTAGAGTTGGGTGTATTTGTTCTATCCCCTGATTGCAATCATTAGATTTAGATCTAAGCTACAGCAGCAGTGGCTGCTAGACAGTGTTAATGGTGCATCCTCTGAGTACGCACTGAGAGAGCCAGAATATGTTAGACCAGAGATGTGAAAAGGCAGTTTTTCAGCCTGTCCTGACCTAATCTCTGTTTTTCTTCCCTCCTCAATTTTACATAACAAGTTGAAACATAAAAAGGGTAGTCTGCTGTTCTTAAAAGTCCAACCTCCAGCTGTGCTTTTAAATATTTTTCTAAATCCCTTCAGGCTCAGAAGAGAGAAACATGAATCCCAAGTCATAAGGATGTTTCATAAAAGGGACTTAACGTCTTCAAGTCGCATTACAGCAGAACCAATGAAGTCAGATAACAACAGACTCTTTTGCTTCTTACACTGACTCATGTGACCTACACTGATACCTAAATTCCAGTAAAATAAGCCATATTTTGAATTATTGCTAAGTCATTGTTATCATAATGTACAATTCTGATGTGTGTCTTCAGCTGCTTATAACATTAAGCTTCCATGTTTTGCTAAACAACTTCTTTATATACATGCTACACGTCACAGGGCATCAGTACTTCCCAAGCCATTCTCCTCTCCATAATATCCACATCTGGACTTTCAGCTTGGTCACCCTGGCTCGGCATGCCTTTCTCTGGGTAAGATGCTTTTCACTCACTTTAAGAGAGGATAAGCTGACAAATGCCCCTTTCTTTACAGCTTAGCATCTATCAGCGGCGACAAGGTCCGACACCTCCCTTGTTGCAGAAATATATTAACAAATAGCAAAAGAAAATTCTTCTGGTGTAGTCGCACAATTAGCAATCTAATGAGCTCACCAGGGAAAATAATCCCTAGGATTTCAATATATAGCAAACCATGCACATAAGAGTTTAGCAACTTGGCTGAAGAAGCAGCTAAAAGCACCCACTGAGGAGCACAGCTAGCATTTGTGTTTTATTATGAACACCTGCTCATGGCTCTCTGTTCATTTTCAAAAGTATCTTCTTCAGAGGGCTGCCCAAGACAACAAATGAAGATTGGTTCTGCACCCTGAGGATGGAGATAAGAGGAAAATCTTTCCTTCTGGTTCTCTCTCTGCCTTTTTCCCCCCACACTGGAAGAAATGCATTTGTGCAAGAAAATGGATGGAAAATACCGTGATAGTCGTGTCGGTGGCGGTCCTGGAGGCTATCACCGAAGGCTAGCAGCTCCAGTCTGCCAAGGTAAGAGGAACGTCCTGTTTGCCCTACTGCTGTGGGCCTCAAGCCCGTGCAATACACACTTTATGGTTATTTTATTGAGTGGAGGAGGCAATAACTTCACCCCAGAGACAAAGGAGGGAAGTATTCCCTCTGAGTCCTTTACAGCCTGAGCAAATAAAATAGGATTGAATGGCAAGCTGGCCAGATGTGATACTTCAAGTCAATCTCTTCCATATTTTTCTCCCCCTCAAGCAAAATTTGAAGTCATTTCTACACTAAAAATGTGAATTTTTGAATACTGAGCCTGTAATACTTATCCATTCCCCTGCCAGCAGTTTCTGTATTTCCTTTTATCATTTTCTGATGCGCACAATTTTAAAAAAAAAAAAGAAAAAAAAAGGTTTTATCTAGTTATTGGTAGCCTTTTCTTGAGAAAGAATACATAATTTATTCTGATTTTGAAGCAATTTCATACCACAAAGATCCTTGCCAGAGCTACTTTTTGGAAGGATCTGCAAAAAGCTTCCACATTGAACTGTAATCTTCACTAAATGTGCTCTCCATACGCTTGCACAATAGAAAGACTGTATTATTACTGTTGGCATTCATCAGGGAACAGACTGAGGAGACAGCTGAGCCAGTACATCAGCTTTTACATGCTTACATATATATTTATGTCATCTGCTTTACAAATGAAACGGGAGAAAGTTTTATTTCTTTATGTTTATTTGCACAGTATTTCAGTATTTTAATAACCTTGACACAATGTACCATTAAAGAAGCAAGGAATCAAGTGTTCTTGGAAATACGTACGGGCATGGCATTGTTCAGGGTGTTGTTGTAGACACAGGCTCTCAGGGGGTAATCCAGCATGCAATTTTCAAACAGCTGCAGTGATTCTGCCACTTTTTCATGAAAGTCTTCCACAGATTTATTAGCACTTGCAAAATACAGATAATCGGAATACAATCTGCGAATGAGATATGTGTAAGTAAATGGCAGAGGAAATGAAAGAAGATTTATTTACATGACAATGGCAATCAGTTACATGAATCAAGGGAAAGCGTACATGTGTGTAACATTTTCCCACCAACAGCCTTTTCAGCCAGTGACACATTTTCTATTCATTTTGATGGGTTTTGGCTCACAGTAACATCCACTCCAGGGAGATGCTAAACATCATCCCCACTTTCAAGGTCAGCATCCATTGAGAACCTGACCCTCGTAATTGTGCAAGCCAACACTTTCTCCTGAAGGCAAACTTTTCAAATGTATAACTTTAAATCTGTGAGATTCTCACAGTTCTACTGTGAGAACAGTAGAACTGGTCTCAGCTGGCATTGGTACCCCTCTATTCGGTGCTCCACGCTGCCATGGATAGAAACACTCCTCTTCTCAAAAGCTTAAAGTTGAAAACCAACAGAGGAATGGGATGTGTTAGAAAGAGTGATTTTTATGTGATTACCAAGCTGGCCATCATCAAAAATAGGAAAGAGCCCAGATTTCCCATTTTTTTGCAAAAAGCTGCCCCTCCGATCCCATATTGTTTCTATGTTGACTTTCCGTCAAAACCTCCCAATTTACAGCATTCCATCTCTTGGTTTTTTTTAAGCTGAAGTACTACAGCTAGGTGAATGGTTCACATTTGTGCTACAGTCTGTAGCGCTGCATTCCCCAAGCAGTCCGACCTCTATTTTGAGGACAGCAGGACGTGGCCCCATGTACGTTGGCAGCTTGCAGGCAAGCATCAGCCACTGCCATGAGCGAGAGCCACCAGCAACTGGAATTTCTCTGAGTTACAGCAGAGGAGTATCCCCTCATCGCACATTTTTAGCACAAGTTTTACAATTGCTTAATATCACCCTAAAAAGATTATCTTAATTCAAGTCCCTTTGCATGGCAGTGGGGAAACAACACAAAACCTACAGGCAATAAAATATCTACTTTAGCATTAATCCCTGAAACCTTGATTAAAATTTTCAAAGAAAAACATGGTTCAAAGAGACAAAGGAAATGCTCTGACATGGCATGAATATTAGCCTGCATATCATCCACTAAACATGATATTTTAATTTTCTTTCATATTTAGGCTTACCAACTATGACCAGAAATGTAGTATTTTGAAGGCAGTTTTGTTACACTTGAAGTGACTTCCCCAAGTGTGTTTGCAGCACAAATATTATGCATCCATAGCACCCACCTCTCGACACAATTCCAGAAATACTAGATATTGTTCAGCCTTTTTCAAAAAATACAGGTGTCTAAGAAATTACCTAAAAAATATCAATTTATTTAGGTCTCATTTTATAGCTGAAGTAACCTTTTGTATTGCACTTACTTTATTTATTTTTTAACTTCCCTAGATTTCCACAGGTACTTAAAAATTCATCATTTAATTTAGAAGTTTAGGCCCTAATCCAGCAAAGCACTTAAGCACAGGAATAGCTCCTCTACACTCATTATTTATGTTAGTGTTTTGCAAGAACAGGATTTTAATTCCCATATGAAACAAATGAAGCCTCTCTGTTCATTTAAAAAGGTAGGAAAAGGATACATTTGTTGCAGGATGCTTTTAATTCAGTTTTTAAAAGAAAACTCACAGCAAACTATAGAAGATGAGGCAGAGGCATTCAATGCTACCTATAGGAGTCACTAACTAAGAAAGACAAAGACTCTGATTTTTGTCCAGTTCTTCCCAGTCTGGCAAATGCACTTCAGACAGTTCTTTAAATGAAAAAACTCCATCTCAGAGCAGAGGGAGGGTAACAGGCTTGGACCACCCTGGTCAGACACCCTGTTTCAAAGTGATGCCCACCAGTGCTTCAGGACCACAACCATGGCACCACGTGTGTCCTCCCGCTCTGCAGTGGCAGACCTTGGGTCCCTCACACTGCACCCACCAAAGAGCCACCCCACCAGCGCAGGGTACGAGGACGAGCTGGGGAGAAGCTCAGGGACAAAGGCAGCCAACTTCAACTAAATTAGGCATAAAACAGTATCTCCTGCTTGCGGAAAAGTGTGTACATCAAGACTCGGGCTTGCCCAGCTTGTCCCAGGGATGGCAGGACCAACTGCTCCTGGCAGAGCAGGTGGAAAGCTTCTTGCTGGGCATCACGTGCAGCATGGGCCCAGATGCAATTTTATTTAAAAAGGTTTAATATGACTGTGTAGTTTTTCTAATCATCCATGTTATGGTTTCAGCTGGGATAGAGTTAATTTTCTTCACTGTAGCTGGTACAGTGCTGTGTTTTGGACTTAGTATGAGAATAATACTGATAACACACTGATGTTTTGGCTATTGCTGGGCAGTGCTGAACTAGTCAAGGACTTTTCCAGCCTCTCATGCTCTGCCGGGTGCACAAGAAGCTGGGAAGGGAGGGGGCACAGCCAAGGGAGCTGATCCAAACTGGCCAAAGGGATATTCCATATCATATGGCGTCATGCCCAGTATATTAACTGGGGGGAGTTGGCAGGGACTGGGAGGAGTGTGTGCAATCGCGGCTCGGGAACTGGCAGCGTCGGTCAGCGGGTGGTGAGTGGTTGTATCACTTGTGGGGTTTTGGGTTTGGTTTTGTTTTCCTTCCTTTCGGGTTTTGTTTCTCTCCCTCATTGTTTTCCTTTTTATTATATTATATTATCTTAATCATTGTTATTATCATTACTATTATTGCCTTTTTTTATTCTAATTAGTAAACTGTTCTTATCTCAACCCACGAGTTCTCTTGCTTTTGCTCTCCCGATTCTCTCCCCCATCCCACAGGTGTGGGGGGAGTGAGCGAGCGGCTGCGTGGTTGCCAGTTTAGTGCCGGTGCTGAGTTGCTGGCTGGGGCTAAACCACGACAATCCATTAAAATAAACACATAATTTTAAAGACTTGCTGACACCTTATGGAAAACTACATTATTGAAGACAAGTTCTCTCTCTGCAGGGCAGTCGAGATTTTCTATATTTCTTTCCATCTTTTTTTAATTCTGGGGACATCTGCCTGGAAATTAGACCTTTGCTGATTAGGATTTCAGCTGTTCCAGCTACTTGAACTCACTACCCTCAATCACCATCCGTTACAATGAAATTCTAGTGCCACTGACACCCACCATCACAAACCTTGATGTCCTCCAAATATCCCCCATTGGGGGATAGGCCAGACCCTGTGCAGTTTAGATCAGACCCTGTCCCAGACCCTGTGCAGCACCCACAACTTCATGGCTACCGCAAAGTAACTGCTCCACTGCCCTGCATCGCTGGTGGAGCTGCCCAGGCTGCCTCTTCTGCCACGGCTGCTTTTGCTCCTGCAGTTCAAATGAGCTATCAGCAATAAGGGCATAGGGAATCGTAAACAAAATGAAACCAATTTATCATAAATACAGTAAGGAAGATGAAGCTGACTTTTTATCTCACCCTTATTAAAGCTGGCAAGGAGCTACACCCACATTACAGAGGGTGGTTAAAGCAATCAGGGTATTTGTCGGTAACCTACATGAGGAAGGCACTTCAGCCAGCAATCTTGCATAGAATTATGACCTGTTAAATCCTGAAGTCAGGAGATGCCATTCAAAGTTGAGAACTGTATTTCCTGACATAGGAGATGGGAAGCACTCACACAGCTCTGCCTCTCGCCGGTAGCCATCTCCTACCATCAGGGAAGCTCATCAAGGAGCACCCACCCCTTCCCGCTGCCCAGTCGCTCTGGGCAGCTGCTGGGCAGGGGGGTACGGGCTGCCTGCACAAGTGCCCCGTGCCTGCCCTTCTCCCAGTGCCCAAGCTCTCACCAGAGCCTCGTCCCCATCATCATCGGCATCCCCTTCTCTTTGCTGGGTTTCTGGGGCTTTGCCCTTGAGCACCTAGCCCTAAGTATCCTGAATATCTCTACAGGGCTACAGAGAGAAGCAATTCACACCCCCACGTGGCGATCCTTTTGGACTCTGCCTCCCTCCCCTCCACCCTCCCCATTACCTTCATCATTATCATCCTCCTTCAGAGGACACAGTGGAAAGAAATGCCCTAGAAATCGAGAGGAAGACTGGGGAGGAAAAAGTGAAAAGGACATTCACGGCTAACACAGTGGAGAACCATTGAAGAACAGCCCACACCTCTGCAAAAGTAGAGCCCTTCCACTGCAGGCAGTCAGGAAGAGCAAGGATGAACTTCTAAGCAGCCGTTAGCTGTGCAAGCTAAAATTGTCTAGGGAAGCTTTATATGAGTGTTGCACCAAGCATTTTTAAGATTAAAAAAAGTTTGTATCATTTGCTGACTCTGGAGCTATTTGCAATATTTTAATCATTTTGAACAGTATGCCCCTTGATGACAAACTTTATTATTTAACACAAATTGAAGTACTTCCCAGGACCACTTATGCTGACATGTAAATGCCTAGCGGGCCCTGCTGAGAACCAGGGCATATTAGCTCAGGTAATGGAGTTATATTGAATTTAGCAATGTATAAATTATTTTTTTCAGAGTAGCAGAGGTCTCCATGCATGGCTCTCATAGCGGCATTTACACTCACGTGCCCCTCTTTAAAACACTATCACAATTACATATGCCAAAATACACAGAACAAAACCCCTCGGCAGCTCTCATCATAAACCAAGTAACTCTGTCAAATACCATGTGAACACTTATTTGCATCCAAGAGAGCGAGAGGAATAAAATTATTATAGTAAGAAAATGTTATTGCGCACTTTAGCAACGTGATCCTTGCTCACCTTTCAACGGGATCTCTCAGCATGATGATAAGTTTGGCTTTCGGTTGGAAGGCATGGATAAAATCCTGGATTAAGAAAGGAGGTTCTCCTTCAGTACTGTTGTCATAAAAGAAAATCCAAGCGTTGTTGTCCCACATCGTTGAGGCACTGGCTTCCCCTAAAAATTAAAAGCGTCTCTGCTAGTAACTCATTTCATTTTTTTGTATTGCAGTGGAAATCAGATTAAATTTTGAACTCATGTAGACTGTTTAAAAATTGACTCTGTTGATTTCAACATACCTTGGTTCTTGCAAATTGATTTGGCTAATGCTCCCCAGAGCCAGAGCAATCGCACTGCCTTGTACCTTTGTGAATGTAGCAATGGTTAAGGCAGGTTTTATGTAATTCCACCTGCAATATTACTGTCCACTAACCGCACTGCTTCCTGTTAGTGGTTAACACATGCAAATATATTTGATCTGGGCTGGAACAGACTGCTCAGGGTTTTGCCCCACCCTCCGGCAAGGAGGCAGGAGCTTGTCACTGCCAAAGACCTGCCGTGCTCTCCGTAGCACCCCAAGGGTTGGTTTTAATGCTTCTCATCACAGAGAAGTGAGTTGCTAACAAATTGTACAGTTTGACAGAAACTAAAGAAAAAAAGTGGAAACCACCACCCTAGCAGATTAACAGTGTTTAGAACATAAATAGGAGAGTCAGTGAGCACATGGGAAATATTAAAAGAAATGCACCAGCGAGCTGAATTGTGTCACTGCTGGTTGAAATATCCCTTTTTGAGAATTAGCCATTATCAGAGCTTTTTTATATTACTACAATTATTTGCGTAGCTTAAGTCAAAGTATTTTGTAAATCTTAGACAAAAGAAAAAGTCTATAGAATACATAACACATTTGGTTAAATGTCAGGTTCTGATACCCTTAGTTTCTGAAGAAGCTTACTCTGAAAGTAATGCTACAGGGAGAAACACAATCAGTAACATCTCTACCAGACAAGGTATATGATGCTTCAGCTGCTAAATAAGTGATCTGATACGATGTTTTGAATTGTGCAATCTTGCCTGTTTTTTAAGTAATACTGGCATTTATGTAGCACACCACCATCTAATAATATTCAGAAGCTTTTTGGAAACTTCCACTCTTTGACAATCTAATGAGAGCTAATTCTTGTTAATGAGGTTTTTTGAATCAAAAGGAATGAGATGAAAAAAATAATAATGTTGTAGGCTTGTAGACTTGCACATGATTTCCCCGCTCCCCCACCCCCCGCCTTAGGAAACTCCAATAAAGATTTTAAAAGATGGCCAAAACACAACATGAAATACGTACTGGCTCCAAACTCCAGCTTAACATAATGTGATTCATTAATAAAGTCTGGGAGTTGTTAGAAAGCACATTAATCTTCCGTCATGTTCATTTTGCCTGTTTTCAGGAGGAGGAGATCAGGTCCATCGGCTAAAGATGGGTGTCCGCAACAGCTCTGCTTTTCCATTCTAAATTAATTAGATAAAGCACTGCCTAATCACCAGTGGGCTTTGACTTGTCAACTGAAACTCAATTAGCCCAGCTCCCACACAAAAGACTAAATACGGGACAAGAGCTGAGACAGCCGTACCACAAAAACATCATGCAGCTAGTTCTGTGTTATCAGAAGATGGTATAATGCAAATGGCCATGAGCTCTTGCATACATGGATTTGCAGAACAGTACACTCCAGGGATGACAGCGACCTTGGAAAGTCACTGCTACATCTCCGTGACAGGAATGGCTAGGCTTAAACTGCTCCCTCAGAAATGTTTGCCCAAATCATGCCAAAGATTAAAGTCTATGACCTCATCAAGCCATCTATTCTTCTCTAGAACAGCTTTTATGATCTTCCTTCATAATTCTCTGATCTGCAGGCCTCTGATCACATTTGATGCTCTATTGGATTTATTCCAATTAGCTCATATATAACGACCAAACTTAAGAACATCTGCTTATGTGTGCTATCTGAACTAAATAAAATAAGTGCATTTACACATAAATGGCCAGATTCTCTTAGTATCACAGACCAGACCACTCCACAGAAATTGTTGCAGATGGATCAGCTGCCACCACCAAAGCTCTGCAGGCAGCACACGAGCAAGGGAAGGTCACAGGCACACGACAATCGTGCTAAAGCATTAACAGGGACTCAAGGTGCTGCTCCAATGCAGCCAGTCCAGGATAGCTTGCGTTCAAGAAGGCAAATCTTCCCAAAACAAGATGGCTGTAAAGAACTGGGGGGGAGAGGGGCGGTGTTTAAAAAAAAAAACCAAGCCACAATAATTCTGGTCTCTGCTTCCTGAAGCAGCCAGAAATACTCCTGACCATTTAACAGTGTTCCTTTCTGTTTTGTAATACAGATTTAATATCTGCAGAGAGACGTACTAAACATGAGATAAGTTAATCACTGCTATAGTAATTATGTCAAATTACTGCAGTGCAACCAAAAATATATTAATTTTCATATGGACGTAAAGAACATATGAATTACTAAATTGCCAAAAGAATAGATGTATAACCTCTTTATTCCATCGTTAATGGATTGAAGTCATAATGTGTTTTCACAAGACATTCCTCTGAATTTATCCTATTAATGATCACAAATAAACAAGTCCTGCTCGGAATGCTTCAGGCTAGATCAGTGAAGTCCTCTTTGGTTCATCTCTAAGCAGCTGTTGGTTTTTTTTGGGAAAATGCAATTATTACCCACTAAGTATAATATCCAAAGAAGCTTAACTTTTCAAAATAATGTAACATGATTAACTACTGAAACGTTTATAGTTTTAATTTTATTTTTCTTTCTAGTCATCTGAAATAAGAAAATGGAGGATTCTAAGCAAACCTGATATTCATACAGATTCATTTCAGACTAGCTAGCTTTGTTTTGTTTTTCACCAAGGTCAAAGGAGGCTGACTTAATGAGTATAATCATTCAGGACTTTTCCTGTAAACTTAATAAGAAAAGTGAACAGAACGTTAATGAAACAAGAAATGAGACTACAGGAAAAAGAAACACAAAGTGAACTCTAGAAAAAGCTGTAACAGGAGGTAAACATTCAAAGATGTACGTTGCCAATTAGATTAGTGAATTTAATTAGTATAAGCACTTCACCCATGAAAGGACAGGAGATATTATTGTAAGTAGGAGGAAAATCCGCAGACGTCCTCGATGGCAACATTTCTTAGGACCCTATCTTGCAAATTTTGCTCAATGTTGAATATTTAATAAGTGAATAATAGACTTAAATGGAGGCCAACAATAGGTTAAATTTTTTTGGTTAGAATAAGACAAAAAAAAAATATTCTGAGGGTATTCCCCCTGAGGTCAGGCAGCAAAAATCTTGTCTCCATTTTCTGTAGAAAATCACTTCAGGCCTACTTGAAAAGTCTCTTTTCAACAGGGAACCATCTCTTGCACAACTAGTATTTTCATGGAATGTGTCTGGTTTCCCTGGGAAATTTTGAGATGACAAAGTAAGACTGCTAAAACTCCCTTCCCCTCAGTTTTCTGGTTTTAGCAGACAGTAAAAGGAGAATTTAGAAATTAATGCTAGCATTTCTCATGGGCACTGTAAACCAGTGGCATAATGGACTACAGTGGATGAGCATGATGGATTGACCACTGTGTGTCATGGAAAGCAATCCAGGGATCCCTCCCTAGATCCCAGTCCTAACCATGGACTTCATAAGATACAACACAACAGCATTTCTAAACAATTTCTAACTCTAGTCAAGTAATTTAGTATCAACTGAAACTGTAAGATTATCTTCAAATAGTATCCTGTACCATGCCTCTAGGTTCCTGAAGAAAAATACTGCACAAGATAGCTTCCACTTGACTCTGTATATTCCTGCCCTTGAAACCTGCATTATCTTTGCTGTTAATGAAGCAGCTCAGGGGTTTAATCATTTTTATTTAAGTCCACCATAGGCTACACAGGGATGATGACACAGAAAATGGTGCTCCTTCTTCCTACACGCATCTTATGTTGGATCTTGCGAAGAGCCCCTTAGAGCCGTGTTGCTATCATGGAAACTGTCTCTACTCAGCTACAGGATTCCTGCAGTACCCATTGTACCCTGTAAAACCACAATTAGTGTGTTATCCCAGACACATTGCTGCAGCTTTTAAACCTGAAGCTGCAATCCCATGGCTACAGGTAAGCCCTTCGTAATGAAGACAAAATGGAAACGTTTAAAGGAGTCACCAAGGTCATTCTCACTCTTTTTTGTTTGGTTGGTTGGTTTTTTTTTTTAAGATTTAATTAAATGCTGATGCTCATCAGACATTTATTGCTTGCTCAGGCATTTTTTAGAGGTAATCACAACTTTTTAACAAAGCAAGTAAAAGGCAAGAACTTCTGCACTATCCACGCACACCAGAGAAAACCAACATCAGGGGCTCTGTGCTGTGAACCATTCACACCTGGGAAAATGCCCCTCTCATGCCTCAGCTACGAACGCTGACAACCTGGAGCTACAGAGACATATTCCAGAGGCTGCATTTGCCCTACCAATGATGATGTTGTTCGTCTTGCCGCGCTCTTTTGCCGATTCGCTCTGTAGCACACCCTGAATCTGATGTGCTGCTAAGTCAAACAGATCAAGGTAATCCTCCACTGGGTAGCGATCGTGAAATCCATCCCTCAGACGAATGATTCCTAAAAACAGTGACAAGAGGGAAGTTAAAAAAAAAATAATAATAGCAGGGCAAGATTAACTGCTGGTGTAAACCAAGATGGCTTCATTGACATGGCTGGCACTAAGCCAGCTAACATCAGCACAAAATTAGACTGATGAAGTATAACACTCAGATAAAAGTGCCAATAATGAAGTAGCTGAGGTTCGAGATACTATATGATTAAGCCATAAATTCACAGTGATAGGAAGTATCTTAAGTGTCCTGTTTTATAGTCTCTGTGTGAATAGCTTGCATTTATTTTCTTTTAAATTTAGCTTTTGGAATGAATATAAAAGACCAGATTCTGCTTTCATTTGCACCAATATAAATTGAAGTAATATTGGACTCCCACTAGATTTACTGTATTGAGATTGAGAACAAGCTCTGATGCCAAATATGCAAATCAACATGTACTTATCAAATTCAGAAAAGTGGGAAATCATTCATGTTTTTATCTTTCACAAGTATGACTACAAAGCTTCGCGATAGCATCTTATTTTTCTCCTCTCCTTCCCTACACTCCAGGGTGTGTTCAGTATCACCTCGTCCCTGCATTTCTCAGCATCTTGAGCCACATCTGTGATTTTTATACTCCTTTTCCCACTCTTCTTTCCAACTCTACTCTTACTTCTCCACTTTCTCTACATGCTGCCCATGCACATCTTTGCATTCTTGCTTCTTACCATACCACAAGAGAGTTTCTTAAGCAGGCAGACGTCAAGGACAGCAGTGGAAGGCAATGGAGTAGGAGCAAAGCTAAGAGTATAGAGCAGGACTTCTCAGTTCTCCTTCTTCTGTTCTCACAAGGCCAATAATTATCAATTATGTGCAAGGAAAGCTCAGCAAGGGAGTTTTTTTGTCCATTCCCTCTGATTTTCCCCTTTAGAAAAGTGGGATTTAATGAGGATAGAAGAAAGCTCAGCAGTGTATTTTGACTTGTTTTGAGGGGGGGAAAAAAAAAAGGTACATGCATGGTGCTACAGACTGCCTTGGTTTGTTGCCACACCACTCATAGGAATAGAAATTGTGGCTAAGAGCCAGGAAAGGGAGACAGTCAATCTGGGACAAAGTCCTGCAGAGCATCCACCACCCCCGCAGAACGGGAAAGTGGTAGTTTGTGAAATGGGGCCTTCCCAGGAGGGCTGTTTAGCTTCAGCTGAAATTAGTCAATCTCATAAAAATCCACTGAATCAGAGAACGACAGAGAACAAAGAGACTTTCTTTTCCAGATAAATGTTACAAACTAAACCAAGTTAATAGCCAGGAGCATAGGAGTCATACCCACTAGCTGGCTTATAAAGGGAGCTGCCTCACTTTCACTTGTTAGTCATAGTGTCATAGTCTCTTTTTTTCCTTTTTGTTTCTCTTTCTTTTTTTTTTTTCTTTTTAATAGTAACCATTAGCTAATGTACTGTTCAGGCAGAGAGAAAGGACTGAGCCACCAGGAGCAAAACTTAATCTTCCATTCTCCATGGCAGACAGCCTGAGATGATGATGGGAAGGTCATCTCAACAGATCTCCCTCCCACGATATCCCAAACTCTCCAATCTTTCCTCATTCTTCAGCTTTACAAAATAACTTCAAAAAATTTAATTATGCAGAGAAAGTTCTCTTCAAGGATCTTCACTTGGTACCCAGTGGCTGACCACAAGATCGTGCAAGTGGAGAGTTTGTGAATGCCAGCACGGAGATAGGGA
>VZTV01021669.1:0-17948 GCA_013400875.1 Anhinga rufa | reverse complement strand
TGCATCCTTGTTCTCAAATTATATGCACTCCAGCCTGATTTCTTACACTCTTCTGCCTGTAGGTCCAGTTCTGAGCTTTAGCGAGTCCCGTCTTGCTTTATAGTGAGGTTGGATGCACTACTTAGTCCAACATTAATTCCAAACATTTATGTTGAGGCTAATATAGATGTAGAGAATTATATGTATATGTATATATATGAATGTATATATGTATATGTGAATGTATATATGTATATATATATGTGTGTATATATGTATATATGAATGTATATATATGTAGAGAATATATTAGGATTTTAACCTAATATATCAGTTCAGTTCAGCCTTTCGGGCCAGCACTCTCATGGAAGATACGATTTTCTACAGATGGTTTTGCTGACAGTCCCTGCATCGACACACCCAGAGCCAAGCAGCGTGGCATTCATGCTGGAAGGTGTCCAAGTCTAACATCCCCTTACTTCAC
Organism: Anhinga rufa; assembly: GCA_013400875.1. Lineage (NCBI taxonomy): Eukaryota > Metazoa > Chordata > Aves > Suliformes > Anhingidae > Anhinga > Anhinga rufa. The sequence continues at coordinate 17,485 of VZTV01021669.1, read as the reverse complement.
TGATCTGACTTTTCACCTTCAGGTCAGGAGGTAATTCTTATCATTTGTCTTCAGCCAGCCGCTGACTGAGATGAACGAGTGCCTTCTCATGGGACTTCAGAGGGCACCATGATGCTTCTCTTGTTTGACTTTGTAACTAGCCCAGCTCCTCCATTCACACTGGTACCTCCTAGGAGTGTCTCCTAAACTGGACCAAATTATCTCAAAAGCAAATTCTTACTTTATAACAAACTTAGAAAATGTCTAAAAAAGTATTTTAGCCACTTACTTATGGCATTTGCAAAGGAAGAAAATACAAACTCTAAGAACACAGCAAAACTACTCATCTATGAGAAATCTGAAATCCCAGCTCTGTGGCTGAGCCCTCCTCCTCACTGAGCAGTGAGGATCAAAGCCCCATTCTGCAGGAGCTCAGAGGTTTCTGGGTTCCATGGCATGGGGAAGGGAGATGGAAATGGCAACACACAGGAGAAATAAAGAACTGAAGGTACAACCCTGAAATAAAGCACAGCAGCAGCACTGTAGGTGACCCAGTCCCTCAGTGTCCTTTGCTGTTAGCCACAGCAGTTCATTAGAAGAGATAGTTTCCCATTTCAAGGAAGATTAGAAAAGCACCAACGCAAAGTAGTGATGCAAAGTCCTCATCAAATGACCTACCCCACAGTGCTAGGTTTTTCCTTGTTCCAAAGTCCTGCACGTTGGCTGGGGCAATCCCAACCCAACAAATGCAGGCTGGGCAGAGAACGGATTGAGAGCACTTAACAGCTAGACCCAAAAGCGGGAAACTACAGAGCCTGGGAACACAGCAAGCATCATATGCATCCACATTTGGAGGAAAGTGCTAAGCACACAGCAGAGTCAGGAATTGAAACTGTCTTCTGTGCCTCGTCTAGTCTCTAGCCACAAGATTGACCTTCCTTGGCACCCAGGGAAGAGAGAACAAGGAGGACATAAACACTTCAGATGGATAAAATGATGCGCTCAGCCCCACTGCCCTCAGACGCCCTTTGAAGGTGCAATCTTGAGGGGTGGATGCGTCTTGCTCCAGCAGGCCATAACCTCTACTATTTAAGTCTGCCTTCAGAGATGAAGGGTCACTTCATGAAATATTGATGTCACCCGGAAAAAGAGCATAAAAAATGTGCAGGTTCCTTGGTGTGAGAGATCCTTCTCATGCAGAGCATCTCTTCTGTTCAGCGCTTGACTAGAGCTACAACACTAATGAAGCTCCTACCACAAAGCAGAGTTGTATTTATTGAACCGTAAGGACTGAAGCCGCATTTCAAATACTGACCTATCATTTATTCATGTAATAAAGGCTTTACAGAACTTTGCAACACAAAACTATCACTGCTATTCTTTAAATCTCCCATCACAACCTAATAGTTCCTCTTCCTGCCTTTACAAACTCACAGCGTTGTTTTTTTCTAGTGCTTTTATTTTTTTCCTAGATTTTCCAAACCACTGCAAATAAACCAAATGAAATGTGCATCATCTCAAGGTTTAACCCAAAACATCATTAAACAAAAGCAGGCTGGAACCTACTGAGCGTCCATCACCTGGATTTTTCAAAACTATTAACTCCAGTGGTTTCAAGGTAAGCCAATATGGAGCAAATCCATAAACTTCATCTCAAATAAAACAAGAAATGTCAAAGTTTAATAGAGACAACTTGCTTGAATACCAGAGGACATATTTACTTACCAAACCGTTTTCTTGTCCACCAGTGTGGCTCTTTGATTGCTGAGAACCGAACGTCGGGGTGCAGCCTGAGTCGGTCGTACAGGTCCGTCGTCCCACACTTGGGCTGACCAATGATGTAGAAATGGGGGAGACAGCGCAGGCGATAGTGTTTGTCCTTGTAATGGTACAAGTGGTTCCAAAATACCTTCCTGAGGTAATCAAAAATTGTTCGAAAGCGCTTTGAATACAGTGCATAGGAGTTTGTTGCATAAGGATCTGTGGTTGTGTTTCCTCTGTACTCTTCATACCAACAAGGATTCTTGCTATTTGGAAGGAATTTATTAGGAATTACCGAAAACATCTGCAATATAAAGAGCAACAATTTCAGTCAAGGCAGCAAAAAATTGACAGTTATACTTTTCTAACTTAGCACATTAAGAGAACACAACAGAAACACTATGTGGACATTTTTAACCCTTATTTTTTTTAACTACAAAGTCAACTTAACTTATTTCTTCTGATAACCCTGGAACCAAATCCTGTACAAACAGTTGGACTGGGAGAGGAGTACATTTAGAAATCCTTTGATTTTAAAGCCAGAAAGGACCTCAGTAATCCCTCAACTCCCCTACAACCCCAGAATTAATTTTTAAGGTCAAACACATAATACTCAAATCAAATTAACTTCCAGTTTTTAAAAACTGGTTCAGTTAAAAACTGAAATACAAGGTTTGCAATGACTGGATTTTTGGGGAGGCACACTGGTAATCAGTTTTTAGAAAGGCTCCTTTCTTATTTATCATTTAAGGTGACTGGCAAATATAAATCAGAATGATTTTGCATGAGACAAGGTAAAAATTCAATGAGATTGTACAACTATTGGAAGACTGCCTGATTTTTTGTTTTGGGTGTCAAGACCATTTATATAACTCATCTATTTTGCTCATGACCCAGAAGGATGTGATCTACAATATCAACTTTTCAGCTGGTGTATATCAGGAGGCTCTAGATGGTGTAAACCACTATATGAACATTTGAGCAGTTGCACTTTTTTTTATATCAGTTAAAGATTGACCCAAAAGTCTTCAAATAAGCAAGTATACAGTAGTTTCAGACACACTTTAATTCATACTTACATGTGGCTCTTGTTTCCTCAGCTCTTCTAAATCAGGGCGCTGTCTCGTTATAAACTCTATCTTTGAAGTAATAGTGTCAATAATTAATTTAATGCTTGGATAGTCCTTTACGTATGAAATATTCATTTTAGAAGGCTGGTAATGGTCTTTCATGTCACTAAGGCTTTCATTGTCCATTAAGCTTGGATTGCTAGTAAAAGCTCCGTAATGGAAGGGAGATGGTATTAACAACAGGCCATGCTTAGCTCCAGTCAGTATATAGGATGCCATCACTAGGGTCATTATAATTAACCCAAATATTAAGCTGCATAGCTTCCCCTTCCTCAGGCAGAAGAATCCATTCCAGCTTTCACTGTGATCAGTCCTTACTTCCAGAACTGCAAGCAACTTCATCTGCTTGCTATCGGTGTACAAAGGGGTCTTATTTTCTCCTTTGCAAACAGGACACTTCTGGTTATTATGATTAGGTCCGCGGCATCTGAAACACTGTCTGTGCAAGTCATTTGGTAATAAATGTATGCAACAATTAATGCAATACCTCATATTACTACTGTTAAACTCTTGTATTAATGAGCCAAGCACAGCCATAAAAATATTGCTGAAGCATATGAGTCATCTTCTGTAAGGCTGAAAATCTTTTAATTCCTTGAGTAATTCTACGACTACTCAGTAACGCAGAAGGACAGGCTCAAACCAGAATAGTTAAAAGCACTCAAAAAGTGACATATGTCATATAAAAAAAAAAAACAACAAGCAACACACAAAAATAGATGTACTGTGGACGTGGTTTCAAGAATTTGGCTCAGTAGGAGGAATGTGGTGAAGTAAGAATCAGCTACACAGCTGGCTCAAGTTTTTCCCATTGAACAAAATGCGAATGAAGAAAAATCGTTATGTAGCATGAAAATATGTAAAAAATAAAAATAACTCATTGTCCTCTGATTTACGCTGTAATAGGCAAATATGGGTAGAAACTCCCAGGTATTCTTAAACCAAGCGGGTTCCAAACCAAGCCACTGCTAGTGGAAGCTCCATCTTCCCAGAGGTGATTTCAAAGATTTGCATTGTACAACCTAAGGAAACAAAAACATATATATAGGTATACTCAGAACAGCAGACGTGATATCTACCATTCACCTTCATTCAAAGGCATAGCAAAATATAATCTATTACAAGTAATTTCACAACTCTGTTTGAAAGACGTCTTCTATTTGCCAAGTATATTAATTACAGCACTCATGATATTAAACCCAGGAAACGTTCAGCTTCAAGTTCACAGCGAGTTGCCCTTTCTTTTCAGTCACCCATCTGCTCACATCAACGAACAGTTGCTACCACAGGTAACACTCCACGACTTCCCTCAGCTGCTCACTAACCTATCTAACAGATCTTAATCTGCTCTTTAAATATGGAAGCATTTTTGGACAGCGTCCAGTAACACAGGCTTAAATATTCACCCTCTATCTGTGCATAGGGACCTTAAATTAACTATCCTGAAGCGGGGTAGGAACCTAGTTAAGAGGACAAGGCAGGGATAAGATAACAGTCTCCTTTCAAGTATATGAGATGAAAAGTCAAACAAAAACCTTAAAGCCACAAGTAAAACATTCAGCAAATGGAATGGATTGAATAATAGACATGAGCAAAGGCTCATGACAGGATCTCTGGTTTCTGGACCAAATGATTCTGGGACGAGAGTAGCCACCCGCGACGCACTGCAAAGCCACCAGGATACTTTGAGCACTACTAGCCAAACATGTTTTGAAAACATAGGACTCACTAAAAATGGCAAGATGTGTTACTTAAATGAAATGGACAATCAGTAATACAGCTTCAAGGCAAGCCCCTGGATCCAGTAAATCCTCTTACTGGTGTGCGCTTTGGTACAGGAGAGGTTGTGCAGAAACCGCAGGAGTGGATGTCCCCTTGCTACAAGGCAGCCACCACGGGCAGGGACTAGAGCGCTCGTGGGTCCCATGAAGGTCTCCACATCCACACAGACCAGAGGCTGAAGCACCCTGCTGCACAGGGTACACACTATCCTCCTTTAAACCCTTCAACACCACAGCTGCTTACAGCCAAAAAGTGACCAGAGCTGTTCAAAGTATTTATGTCAAGTTTTGGTCTTGGTCTGAGCACGTCCATGCTTGGCTTCCCAGGTAGCATTCAGAGCAGAGACACTTAAAGTCACAAACAAGTCATCAGCTTAAGGATAGTCTTAATTAAAGCATATTTATGCATAGTTCCTCTACAATTTCTATTTTCATGGTTTATTAAATACCTTACTGGAACTACCCACATTTTAGGGTCAAAATCAACTCTCTATTTTGAGAAGCCATATTGTCAAATACAAAAGTTCACAGATAATATACCTTCTTATATACTAGAAAATATTTTTATTTTCTAGAATTACTTTTCTGGGGGAACTAAAGACAGGAAATATTTTAAAACAATCTTGAAAAGTCAGAAGCAAAACAATAAATTGGGATAGGATGAAAATGAAAAGAAAAAGATGAGGAAAACCTAAGGGACAGTAGTAACGTATGGCTCTTATGGGCAACTTCTACTTTGGCTTTTGTCACTGAATAAAGACAGAACTTCCCTTTAGTCCCTGGGAACAAAGATACAGGCTCCAGTGCTGTGATGCTCCTTGCCCATCCCGATGTGGATACCCATGAAAGCAGCAACCCAGTTCCACCCCAACACCTCCATCTCTCAGCATCACCCAGCACCTGGTCTGTCACAGCTCGCTTTTCAGCCCTTCCGCAGACAGCCCCAGTATTAACCTGAGTAGTTACCCTGAAGGTTCAATAACAAACAGTTTTAACCATATTATGGCTGAGAGGCTCAATATTGCCTCTGAAGAACAGAAAAAGGACTGCCCTTTCTGTGCGCGGCCAGTGAAGGGCACACACACTCCACAGATAACATCTAACACTTTATTGCGGATAAAACAAATAAGTTGGAAGAATTCAGGAGCACGACAGCTTTACCTGAAACGAACAACAACTTTTGCCCAGAAGACTATGGGTGATTAAATGCTAATTAATTAAATTATTTTTCAGATGAAGTTAATCTGTGTTATAATTAACTTCACTAGACCGGAGAACCAGTTTATCGCTTTATGGGATATCTAAAGGTTCAACATTCACTTTTACTACTTACATGAAAATATATTTCCTTAATCAAAATATGAAATAGGAGAGATGCTTGACAATCCACACTTATGAAAAATCAGTGTACTATCAAAGTAATGCAATTGAATTCTTAAGAAACATTGATATAACTCTAGATAACAACTCCTGGCTCATTCCTACCAAAGTGTCCAGGTCAAATGGAGCAGTCACTTCAGACCCTGCATTACTCATCATTCTTCTAGCTGCATTTTTCTATGCGACAAAGTGCTTTTGTAAATTAGTCGTACTCTTGATGTTTGCCGCACCTAATACTGCCACATATTGGAGAATTTCTACAATCAGAGCAAGCAGGCTGTATCTCAAGGGCTCAAGAATAATTATTTAGATAAATACTGAATGAAAGCAGTTGCAAAATACCTTTCTACAAAAAAAGTCCATTTCCTTAATGAGTTTATTCTACAAGTCAGATGAGGCAGACAGAAATTATAGCATAATCATTATTGACTGTATTTAAACCAAACGGAAATAAATCAGTGTAAGGCTGGTCAAAGAAACTAGTCTTCAAAACTTCTCTAAAGAAATGGGCCTGTGATGATTTTGACAGAAGTCTGAATGACTACAGAGACTAAATCAGATTCATATGTGTAATATTAAAACCAGAAAGTTTATGCTTCCTTATACATAAAATATCCCTCCCCCAAATGAATGTCCAAACAAAAAAGAGAAGCTATGGAAAGGCAAGAGGAGAGAATGAACCAAGATTTAAAGCAGGAAAGATCTCGAAGGTTGTCCAAACACCACCAACGGTCCTAATTGCTGGAAAAAAAGGAGGATGAGAACGGGAGGCCCTGACAAGTGGAAAGTTTCCCCTTTGCAAGTCAACATTTCAGGCAGCAATAAGACACCTGAGCGAAGATTTTCAAAGAGGAGGCAAAGGAGGCAAGAGGAGACTGAAGGGCAGATTCGGACATCATCCATGGAGGTAATAGAGGAAATCACGAAAACAGAGATAGTTCCCAAAAAAAGGACTGTAGAAAAGGAGAGGGTGGAGATGAGAGCCCTGGCAAGAGAAGATAAGGGAGGTGAAAAAAGTGCCTGTTAAAAAAGATGCACAAAGAGGAGGCTACAGGTTACAGTGGTAGCTATAAAAAGATCTGGTAACCAGAAGGCAGCCTACAGCATCACTTCAGTTAACTTCATCACGTGCTGCATGTTTGTTCTCATGTAATCCTTCCACCCTGAACTCCTCTACTTTGACACCCAGCAAGTATCTCAGTATTCCCCCAGACCTCTGCTCTCCAGCTCCTTGCTGTTTATTTTCAGAGGGACTAGTTACTATGCACTGTCTATATAGAGAAAAAGTAAATCCATTTTTTTTTCCAGTCCTCTGAAACTTGCTCAGTGATGCTGATTGAACAGAATCAATTCAAGACTTGTGTATTTGACATTAATTCTCATTTTTTTTAAAAAGAGCCATCAGAGATACTTTAATGGATACAGGGTGCAGGATCTTAGAAAAACCACATAAGCTTCTCAGTCCTATTTTATGTCCATTTGTATGTTAATAAAATGTACTGGAATTTATTGAACCTTTCCCAGGTGCAGACACTTCTCATGAGGCTCCGTTACAAATCTTACAAACTCAAGGAAAAGCCATGTTAACTACATCTTTGACAGCTGAGGAAAATTGTTTATCGGGAAGCTGATACAAGGGCAAAAAAAATAATATGCCTAGGCTACAGTAAAACTGAGATCTTAATCACACCAGTCATGAGGGAAAATTTAAAGTTCCACCAGCAACCATAACTCTGCCAACTTATGCACACGCACTACAACAGGCTGCTTAATTAGACGATCAGTTTGACGACCTACCACAGGGCAATATGACATATTACTCAGCTAATAGAATAGAGAATTTGATGTTGGTTTTTTTAATAACTGCTAGTTGCAGACATACCATTTTATGTGATTTTCCACTGTCATGTTCATGTAATAAACACATAAAAGTCAGGATATAATCCCCTACTGCCACTCCCTTCTCTTTACCGAGAAGTTTTTAATAAAAGTTCATTCCCCAACCTTTTACCATGCAATGAACAATGCCCACAAGAAGCCAGGATCTTTCCCCAGCGTAAGCAGCCCTCATTTTCCACATTCACCCCACGAAATCAAGCCATCTCCAACATCTTTTTTGTTTGTTTGTTTCCTCCATTCAGCATTTCCAATAGTTATAACCACAGATATACTGCACCTTTTTTGTATTTCAGTATAGAAAGCAGAAGGATGTGAATTGCAGACAGAATAAAGGTTACGAGAGTTGAGTCGGTAATAAACCATTTATGTGTTTTTATATTTTAGTTGCAAAACTGCTGTCAGTTCACTGGCAGATTACTCTCTTTACACAACAAGCAGTGCCTTTGTATATTGTTGAATAATGTAGCATGTAATTTCCTCTTGTTGAAATGAATGGTGAATTATTTATGATCGTGTCTATATGGTATTTGTCTGTTGTACAGAAATGTATACCAGCTCTAACCACAAGGCAGAAATCAACATCAACCTTTTCAAGCTCCTTGGCCAAAAGCAATTCTCCTCGTAAAAATGAGGATCTTTGGGAACCTCCTGAGTAGGAAACATGGATATAAGAGATGACACACAGTGGAATTGGGAAAAAAAAGAATAGCTATCTCAGATTTCAATATACTTCTGCTGGAGCCAAGGAGACCTGCCCCACTGTTTCAAATTGAAGCTGACTCATGCTAACAAATATATTTACATGCAACAGAGAACTTAATAGCAAACAGGTGAGACCGTTTCCTTGCTAGTTTCCCTGTGCAATTCCTTCTGTATATAAGAGGACCCGTTGGGTGCACAGGCTGTAGGACGCCAGAGAGAAGGCTGGCAGGTAACACTTGCAGGTACCCCAAAAGCAAATAGCACAAGGCAGAGCTGCCTGCTAGAGCCTTTACGATGATCTACTGAAAATGCAGTATCCACCCTGTCCTACTCATTGCCATATGGGAAGCTAAATAGGGTAAAAAGATAAATTCCACCAAAAATAAAACATGCAAGGTTTTTCATCATTCACATATTTTTGTTCACTGTATAGAAAATATTTGAAATTCTGTATAATTTATTTTAAATGAACATTTCATAAAATCCCTCCCCTTTCTCTTAAAGGATTGTTTAGGGAAGACTATAATCAAAATGGATATAAAAAGAAACTACTTTTAGTCATATAACTAAAATTCTTCTCCTCTATGAATAAGATAAAACAGACGGAATAGCTTTTACATGCACATACATCTTCTGGACATCTATGTGTATGACCTATTGTTCAGGTCAACAACCTTAATATTTAATGTGCTTTCCTTTGTTCATAATTCTTTAAAATAAAGACAAAACAAACTTTTGCTAGTACTCCTAGGGCTAAATTTTATACTGGCCTTGTTACTTATAGTCATATATAGCTGAACTGGAAAGAGTTCAGCGGAGAGCTACGAAGATGATCAAGGGACTGGAGCATCTCCCTGGTGAGGAAAGGCTGAGAGACCTGGGCTTGTTCAGCCGGGAGAAGAGAAGGCTGAGGGGGATCTCATCAGTGCTTATCAGTATCTGAAGGGCGGGTGTCAGGAGGGTGGGACTGGGCTCTTCTCAGCGGTGCCCGACGACAGGACAAGGGGCACTGGGCACAAGCTGGAACACGGGAAGTTCCACTGAAATCTGAGGCAAAACCCCTTTGCTGTGCGGGTGCCAGAGCAGCGGCCCAGGCTGCCCAGAGAGGCTGTGGAGTCTCCTTCCCTGGAGCCATTCCCACCCCGCCTGGACGCGGTCCTGTGCCCCTGCTCTGGGGGTGCTGCTCACGCAGGGGCTGGACAAGATGGTCTCCAGAGGTCCCTTCCAGCCCGTGCCGTTCTGTGATTCTGTGATATTCAGCCTCTCCTACTCCCACATGAACGAGCGGCATGCTGTTAACCTATTATAAACACACTTCAAGTACACCAGTAACACACTTCTCAGCTTGATGTCTAACTGTTTCTGTTTGATGTCAATGGAGCTACAGCACTTTGTTTCCTCACTTCACACAATATAATTAAAATGTGGAACTCATTGAGGCCAAAAGTATGAATGCATTTGAAAAACATCAGACAATTAATGAACAATAAATCTATCAATGGCTGCTATCCTCAATTCCCAGAAGCTAGAAAGGGATGGGATGGGAGAAATCTATTAATATCTGTTCTTACACTCTTTCACTGAGCATTTATTACTGGCCATGGCCAGAGGCAGGAGAGAGGGACAGAGGTATCTGGATCAGTTGAAGATTTGAGCTACGATTGTCCTGTTGGGCAGATCACAGCCTGAAAACATGGATGTGTAAGACAAGTTAGAAAATAATCCACCAACTCTCAGGTTAGATGGGATGAAGCCCAGCCAAATCATGCCCCTCCGCTACAACTCCCACAGCTAGGCTCTGAGGTCTCACAAAACACATTTTCTTTCTTTTTATTTTTTCTATCCATTTTCCTATTCTCACTCATGTCAGGCATCATGTCAAGGATTTGTACGTTGATGTGCTTATTAGCGCTGAGAAAAACGGTCTCTTTTTCCCAAGGAATCTTATTACTTCTCAGCAAGAGTAAAAAACTAGAACTATTAATAAGTGGAAACACAAGAGCACTTCATGTTCCTGCTCTGTTGCTTCCTTGTTATGGGAAGACCTTCAGCTGCTGTGATGACTGCTATTTCTCCGTGTGATGAGAAGCAGTTGCACAAGAAAATACTTCAGCTGAAGCATCACCCAAAGCAGATATGTGGAACATGTCCTCTGCAGCAGGTAGTCCTTGCCTCCTTCCCTTCTTTTTAAAATGAAAGCTACAGATGCTATAAAAATAAGGATAAGCACCTTTAGCAAAAAAATAAATTAAAAAAAAAGGATTAGGCAAAAGATAATACTGAATCTCATCTGGTCAGTAACTTCTGAGGGAGCACATAGCTCCTAATTTAATAATATCTAATGCTATTCTTTGAGTAGCAGCTATGATGTTTTATGCATAGCCTCCTAATTGTTTTCACTAATGTGGATAAATATTCTTACTGCCTAAGTGCCTTCCCTGTCAAATCAGGAAGATTTCTTTAATTCAATTTCTCAGTTTGTGCTGCTAATGTTTTTTGAAACCTCAGAGCAAAGCTGATCCCACACCCTCCGTGAACACTCCAGAAATGAACTTCCCTTTGGTAATATTTCACTCTCAAGAGCTCCTGTGAAGGCAGGGCTGTCATTAGTCACAAAAAGATGTAGGTCTCTAAGTGAAACACTGCCCACAATCGTACCATGATAAACCTTCCATGACTCACATGAAGAGGAATGGAAACATGAAAGGGCAGAGTGAGGCTGGTAGAGTAAAACCTTCATAAAATTTTCATATTAGAAAAAAAAAGCAATATTTAGTAGCAGCGCAGCACAGCCACGTAATTCCTCTTCCATTCCTCCATCACCCATTGCAAAGTGGCCCGTGGCAGCAGGGACCGGCTTTCTCCCTGTACAACAGCAATTCTTCAGCCTGTGCAAGAGAAGTTCATGACCTCTGGACACATAAAAATACCTGCAAAACTTTACCATACAGATACTTTTTGGCTATCGAGCTTACTGGAAGGGATAGGATTGAACCAGACTACAGGCCGCACAACGATTTTGCTCTCAGACATGGTCTCTTCAGAACAAGCCGAAGTATTTGTACAAGTGTAGTGAAGTATTTGTACAGTGTGAGGAAGTTCATCCTGTTAGTGGGCAGGCTGTACTGTTTTAATAAATAAACAGTACAAGTAATAAAAACCTGACCTAAAAAAAAAAAGAAAACAAGGCCAGGAAAGGAGAGGAATAATAATAGATTTTTCTCTAGCCTGCTTATTGCACACATTTGGCTCTTCAAATTAACATTTTTGGAAATAAACTTTGCCTGAACTCAGGTCTATTTACCTCAGAGAAACCAACAAGCTGCCAGAAAGAAGATATGTCAATAAAATGAGAATCATGAACCACTGACCCCTGCAACTTCTTTGCAAAAAAGGAAAAAAAAAAATAATGAAAAAAGCTATTGCAGTGCTTTAGAAAAGCAGCAGGACTCACTACAAAGCTCAGCAACCTCCTGCAGAATGAAGTTATGTAAAGCTCCACTATTTACTTAAAAAAACTAATTAAAAAAAATAAAAATCAATAAATGCAACTCCCAAGAAATTCTATAAACCCACTACAAACATTTTTAAGGCAATCACTTGAAAACCAGTCACTTAAAAAGCTAGAATATGTGGTCATAACCCATGGTTATACATTCAACCTGCTGAACTACTGCTGAACATGTGTTCAAGAGTAAAATATTCTTTAAAGGACCCGGTTCTGAAGCCTTTTGAAGCCAAAGTAAACCTCCTGAATCACCACTGAATCAGCAGTCTTGCCTAAATAACAACTGTGGCTTATTCCACAACCCAGCTGGTTTCTTCCTCAAGATTTAATCCAAACACACTCTGGTCCTTCCTCATCAATATACTTCCAAAGCAAATGTGAGAATGGAACAAATGACACCCTCCATTGGCAAAAAACCAGCAAACTCCCCTAAAATCACCCTAACGGTAGTCATTTCAACCAAATAAGGACCCACTCTTATTATTTGTGCTGCAGTGCTCAGGAAATAGTTACTGAGCTTGAATCACCACTCAATTAGGGCATAAACACTGCCCGAATAAACAGATTATTGGAAGCACGGAAAAAAGGAGGGGGGAAGGAGGAGTGGGAAGGGGAGCAGGAGACTGTCCTGGGTCAGCTACAGCATGTTCATGCCTTCCCCCAGAAACCTGTCATTATATCTGAAGTCTTGTGCAGTTCCTAGAAAGTACCGAGGTCCAGCTTCTTGCACTCCCAACATACCCCATCCGCATGTTCTGATGTGTTGTTTGATTTGCCTTGAAAATGTCAAAATAATAATTAAGCTTGATATTACCCATTTTTAATTTAAACTATTTTTCAGAAAAAAAAATAATCACTAAAAATTTAACAACTTCTGTGTTGTTTTTTCTTTCTATTTCACCTGATTTAAATCAGTCTAGACTCAGACCCATCATTTATTTTTGGGCTACCTGCAGAATAAAAAAGTCCAGACAGGAAAATAAAACAGAACCAAAGCCAGCCAACCTCTGGCCTACTGATAAACTCCAAACTACATTATGGTTTCCCAATCAGATCTAAACTAGCGTACAGGTTTAGAAGATAACAGGCTGGTTCCTCCATATTTAAGGCAGGGATGAGATCTCACCGACAATTCCTCCACAGTAACACCTGCCTCAGATCTGCCCAAAGTCATTTTCCAAAAGCTATTCCCATGCAAGATTTACTCTGAAGGTTTTATGAGAGCTGAAGAGAAGTGTGGGGATTTGGGGCTTCAGCACTGTAATGACTCCTCCAGAAATGCAGGTCCAAAAGCTCTGGAAGAAAAAAAGCACCACTGCCAGCTACCCAACCTGTGGCACCACGTCTCCCAGGCACCATGAATCCCTCACCCCGTGTCAGGGTAGAGCTCACACCAACATATTTAAGTCCCTCTTCTTGTACAAACATGGAGCAAAATTCTGTTCTCATGTATTTATAAGGATGCTCAGAGAAGAATTTTGCCTACGGTACACGCTGGCTTCCCAACTCGATCAAAACTTGCTGCCTATGATGTGCAACATCTCCAGCAATTCATCTTTTCACTTCACTTAGTTTCTATTCATCTCACATAGTGTCTTGCTACAGAAACACTGACAGATTTATATTGAATGTGAAAAAATGGCACACTGTAGAAAAAACTTTGTCTTTACATAAATTACCCAGAGCACGTCTTCTCACAGAAAAGCCATTTTAAGCCAGTTTCAAAAAGCATTATGCACGGTCGAAGTTTATTATTGTTTTTTTTTTTAACTCTCATGGTGACTGCAAGCAAGCTCCCAATATATCCTACACAGCCCTTGAGGTCATCCCATGAAAACAGAGATAAACCAATGCATCCATCCTGTGGGGCTCACAGATTCCTCTCCCAAAAACGTGGAACTGAATTAAAAAGTTCTGGTATTCAGAATACAACCAGAAATCACACTATTTAACAAAAACAAGTCAGTCCCTCATTAAAATGATCGAATCACTAAGAGCCAGAACAGATATAAAATCCTGATGCTAATGAGAGTTAACTTTTACCCCTTGCTAAGAAAAAGTGTATTTTCTTAAGTCTACAGAAGGACACCCAACTAAGATGAAGATAGACACAGAAGGTTAAATAACTTATTCAGTGATTTAATATTATTAAGAATTCTTCAGGTTGAATTTGCCATATTTATTTTCTTTTGTTATGTAGCAATAGAAAAAGAACCAAAAAGCTCACAGTAAAGGTAAAGGGATCACGTGAAATACAACTTCAGGTGCACAGAGTGGAAGTGAAAAGGCCGGTCTTGCCACAAATGTTTTTATTACATTTTTGGTAAGATCAAACAGCTGTTGAAGTTTCATTCCCAACACAGGATATCACATTACAATAATAGAAATTCTTACCTACATGCTTTTTCAAGGAATAAATCACACTATCATCCCACAAATCAACCAAATTCCTGTTATAAGTACTAATGCAACAGGGAAATGTGAAGCATGAAGGCTGAATCTGTTATGAAGCTCTTCCACTCCAGATATTTTTATCGAACAAATCCAGGGGGTTTGGGGGTTGACAGGTGGGAAAAAACATCATATCTAAATACAGCTCCGGTACGCCCTGCAGTCAGGCTGTAATCAAAAATAAACAAGTACTTATCTTCAGAAAACTCCAGAGACAAAGAATTGGTCTAGTATTGACAGAGTTCCCTTATCAAATGCAGGCTATTTTTTGTTATGCGTTTCTTTCTGTCAGCTGCCTGTCCTGCTTTATTTTCAGGCTTCCAATTCAGCTTCGTTGTTTGAGTCTCTGGACAGGTATTGCTGTAATTTACTCAAATAGCTCTTCTGGAGCAACTTGCTCAATAGAGATACGGGTTCTCCCTTCACGCAAAGCTTGGTTTAATGAGGACAGCATGCTCCTTTTCATCACCTTAACTGAACGCTCTGCTCTAGACAGGCAATTTCTCTGTGTCGGCTACAACGTGAGGTTCGAGTGCCTGCCTCAGATTTAGGCATCTGGTGTCCATACCTTTAAGGTTAGGAGAGATGAACGCCAAAGCCTAGTTGTGCTAAAGAAAAATAAATCTTCACATTCAGAGCGCCAGCTGATTCTTATTCGAAGAAGAGATGCAGTGTGGAACAGTTGAATTTGCAGTAAGAGATCTTTCAGTGCTGAAGATTTATTTTAAGCACGGGTCTTTGTCTCTTGCATTGATTACTGGTCCAGAACCAGCACGTGGGAGAAAAATGTTCTAAGAGTGTTTCCAATGGTCCTGCCAAGCATTTTCAGCCTCAGCACGCTGCAAAATAGTGGGCATTCACAGTTATGTTACTCTGATTACCATCTTGTTCTTTTTACACATTTGATTTTGCTTGATTTTAGCAGCTGCTACCTCAAGTTGATTTAAAGTGAGAAACATATTCTTTCCACCATCTGAAATCTAATACTTACTGCCACTTTGCAAATGGTATACAGTATGAATTGCTAAATCTTGTGGGTTGTGAGGGATCAGCTGCTAATTTAAGGCTGCTTTTGAGGGATGAATAACATTATATGGAATAAATAGAATATGCATAACGTAATGCCTTCAGTGCCTGTTTATCTTATGGTGTGGTAAAATGTTTTTGCATGCAATAATGCAACCCAATGGTATCTACTATAATTCATTTGATGTACCTTCACGCTTCATAAATAAGCAGTCTTTCTGAAAGGGATCGGTCTACGTGATACTTAACATTGCTTTAAACACAATATTGTCGTGACAATTCTAGAGCAATGTATATGCTAACAGCTGCTCATTTGGTTTTTAGTGACTAAGAAGGGATTTTCCTCCACCTCCAAACTGAATTTTCTCCATAAACTTTACTATCTTAACACAGTCATCTGAAATTTTTTGTTATGACTCATATATGGTACCTTCTCCATGAGACATACATTAAAATGGATGGAAAAACCTATCTCATCTGTACATAAGTACCGTGTAAGTACTTTTTCATGAATAGGGCATTTCATCTTTCATCTAGTGCTGAGTGGGTGAAAGGAAACATACACAGCTGCATCCTGAAAAGACAAACTCAGTATTAGAGTCTGTCATTAAAGTTTCTTGTAAATTCAAACAAAAATTAGTCAACAAAAACTATTCATTGAGGCCAAATCACAACTGTGGCTTTGTTTCAATACTTTTTAAAGAAAACTGTGTTCCAAGCTTAGTAGTAACTTTTATAAGTGTTCAACAACTTTAATTCTTTAAGCAACAACACAGCAGATAAATCTCAGCCTATTAAAGTACCAAGAAACTACACACTTGTTCAAAAGTGACATAGATTCAAAGTCCAAGTGGAGATATCCAAAAAGGTCTAAGTAGTCTCAAGAAACTGCTAATTAGTAAGCCCTGTAAGGTAACACAGTATCACCAGATAAAATTTCTGCAGGTAACTTCTGCCCACAGTTAATTAAAACCTTTCTGGTGGAATATATGATATTGCTTTCAGCATCTTAGGAAAGTGTTTGTTCTGCATAAGTCAAGCAACATTTACTTCCAAAGTCTCCTACCACTCTTCATAAGTGTTTCATCGAAGGCTTAGACTCCATCACTCATCTGTATCATGTGCTCTTTAACTACACAAAAGTGCTATAATTTTTTACTAACCGGCTTACAAGACACCATCATTCTGAAGACGTTTCTGCATGGCTCTACTCTATTTTCTGTTCCCAACAACATATATCATCACAGGCAGAGCACATACTTGATGGGGAACCTAATGCCATTTGATAATGGATTAAACACTCGTTATTGTCCTCTCCTATATTTAGATCACCACAGCTAAAGAGCAACGCTTCTATCACAAACTTCAAATAAATTCAAGTATCTTCATTTAATGATTTCCACTATTACAAGAAAGAGAATGTGTTGCATTCTTTCACCAGCCTCGCAGAAAAATCACAGTCCTCAATACAATTTTAATGACATGGTAAACTCTAGCCCAGTGATCTTGCAATTGCACGAAAAAACCAGTTTACAGGAGTAATAACAAAAAGAAAAAAAGCCATGCTATGTATGGGGCCCAGTAAGTAAATACTGTAATCTCCAGAGCAATAATAAGATAAAACTGTCCTCAGCCACTGAGCTGCTGACTCCCTTGACTTGACGATGTATTCCTGCAGGTTTTGCCCGTGTTTGGCTTCAGTATACTTGTTTTCCACTTGGAAAGAACACAACCACAAATACCGTTTCATGCTTTACATTGCACTTAGCTGGACTGCAGTTTGTAAACAAACAAGATAAAAACCTGAGAACTTTCTTTACTGAATTTCCATGAAACGAAACCAGGAAAACAAACAAACCAAAAACCCA
>VZTV01021665.1:0-15759 GCA_013400875.1 Anhinga rufa | reverse complement strand
TGGGGCTCTGCGCTGGGCTTGTTTTCTTAGTCTGGAATTATTAACGTGCACATTTCCCTACGTTTTCTTGCCCTGACCTCAGTCTTTACCCACTTCGCTTGGCCGACTTCCCCGTGTGCGCTGCGGGGGGGTTCTGCAGCCGGGCACCGGAGTGCCGTCCCTCCAGCCCGAAGCCTTCGGTGGCGATACAAGAAGTGATTCACCGTATTCAGTCGGTCAAAAACCCACTCTTCTCCACTGTCCTGGTGTAGAGGTCCTGGATAGCCCAGGCTGAGCACGCCGGTCTCGGGGAGGTAGGCTTAGCTCGGGTCTTAGCGTTGAATTTGCAGTTCCTTATGAACAGGACCTGAAGCAGTTGTTTCTGTCTCTGGGAGAAAGGTTGAAGTCTCATCCTCTAACTCAAGGACCCGAATAGGTCGACATTTCATTTTATGCGGTCTCAGGCATGTTTGAGATCGAGTTCTCCTTTACCGGGATAATAAAATGATTACAGAAGGACTTGCGTAGAAAAACCTATCGTGGCCCTCTGCAGAAAGGCCGAATGAAGGGCTGCCTCAGATTCACACGCGGCGGAGGACCGGCGAGGAAGAGGAGCGCCCTGACGGGCGTCGTGCACAGCTCTGCTGCTCCCCGGGCGGGCGACTGTCACTTCTAAGGAGGGAATGGCGGTGACCAAGCTCAGGGGACCGGACAGAGGGACGCTGTTTGACTCCCAGGCTAGTAGGTGAGCCGTTCAAGGACCAGTAATATTACCCGCGCTGGAAATACACACCGGGCTGATGTTATTTTTGGCTCCGGTTACTGCAACGGGGTCTGAGTTGCTTCTGGTTTCCACACATGGGAAGACGTGCAACCCCTGCGCGCGTCCCAGCTCCCGTCAGTGCCGCTGGCCGGGCTTTGCCGGGTCCTCCCGCAGCTCCGCCGTGGCAGAAGTAACTTCTGGGTTGGTTTCAGAACCGCTTGCAATCCCAAACGACACAATTAAGTATTCCTTCCCACTCGGTTCAGCTGCTGCTTTCGGTACACCCAGCTTAAAAACCCCCTTTTCTCCCCGCTAGTTCTCTACTGAGAATATTTTGGCCATGTCAAAGAATTCAGTATTTCTTTTTAAGTGCTTTTTTTTCTATGGCCTTTTTGTTGAAAACCTTCTTAGTGTGAAATTAACTTTGAAACTCATGGACCTGGTAAGGTATTGAGCTGACATCTGTAGATCTAAAGAGCTGCTCTGTTAGACAGAAATCCCCAACGGGATGTGACTTGGCCAAAAGTAAGATCTTTTTCGCTCAATATTTCTGTGTATTAACATCTGAATATAGCATCTCAATTACTGGGGGGGCGGAGGGAGGGTGTTCCGATTCTGTGTGAGATAAGTGAAAATATTCCGCAGTACGTAAACTGTAGGGGAACCCTTTAACTTCCAAGTGGGTAGTGATATAAAATCTTGCCTGTGTGTTTGCTGCATAGTGGCGTGTTTAAAAAAAACACCCTGAAAAACGCCCTCTGTTGCCTTCCATCTAGCTCTGAGACACGGGTTTCTACTGAGCCGAAAGGAGCTCTCTGTGGCTGGTGCCCACGCGGTGCCCCGGGCCGGGGGCTGAGCCGGCACGGCTGGTGGTGGGTGAGCCGGTGCCCGCGGGACGGAGCCGCGCAGGGGAGCTGGGTCTCACCAGGTGAGCCCGGTGCCGCCCCGCGCCCTGCGGGGAGAAGCTGCACGCGCCTGTCCGGTGCTTTTTTGGTAAGACCGAGCGCTCGCTCTGCTCAGAAAGCGTGAAGGTAAAGCAGGTCGCTTTATCCTTCCCACGTGGGGGGAAGGATCTGAAGCTGCTGTAAATTACCGGCTGCGTTTTACTCGATGAATCAGTGATCCACAACAAAAATCTTGGACTCATGGTCAGCCGATACAATGGGAATTTTGGGACTTATACACGATATTAATGAATTACGCTCTTGTGTGTTTGGGGGGCGGGCAGCATTCTTCTATAGCAGGTGCAGTGACATTTCTACTTTTAATTAAAATAATTTTAAATTCAGATGTCATCTGGTTTTAATGTTACAAGACCTGATTCCGAGTATGGTGTAAGAATGTATGTTCTTTATGATGAAAGGAGAGGAGGAGGGTAGGTAGAAATAAAGATGCTGCATTGTTTTTGGTTAACCATGCTTTGACTACACTAATGAAGTCCTGGAGACTCAGCTTCCCCCAAAGCCAGACCGTCACCCTGAGGTGCCTGCAGAGAAGATCACTTACGTTTCCACCTTGCATGACGAAATGAAAAGAGCGCTCCTGAGATGATGCCGGGAAGGGCGCTGTG
This sequence comes from Anhinga rufa, assembly GCA_013400875.1. Lineage (NCBI taxonomy): Eukaryota > Metazoa > Chordata > Aves > Suliformes > Anhingidae > Anhinga > Anhinga rufa. The sequence continues at coordinate 13,447 of VZTV01021665.1, read as the reverse complement.
TTTGCACCGCTACTCTGGAAAAGATGCACAGGAAAGGCACGTAGGCACGAAGTACAAAGCATCTAAGGTACGAAAAAGGCCAGTAACAGCGTGTCAAAGAAAATGCGCTGTCCCTGTGCGGGTGATAGATTTCCACTGCCGCTGCCGTGCTGCTTCCGTCCCCACGGCGGAGAGCTTCTCCCTCGTGAATCCAAAGGGGTGACGGTTTCTGGTGCTCCTGGGAGTGCAGCAATGGATGCCGCACCAGCGGCCCCACGTAGCCGCCTCGTGCTCAGCCAACGCGATAGCCGGTGCCTCAGGCTGCTGGGGTTGGTGACTGAGCGAGGGATGAACGCAGAGGAAGGTGACCGAGGAGCGACCTTGCGGTCTGGAGTTATGGTTCAGGAGGGGTCGGTTCAGTTGCTGGGTCTGTAACGGACACGGGCATGGCCTCGGCCGAGCTGTGAAACTTCCCCTTCTGCGAAATGAGGCTTTGCAGGCTTCGAATTCCCCTCTCTCGTCCGCTGCGGTTGTAGTCCCCGCAGACGGGGAGGAGACACAGAGAGTAGCCCAAGAAGTGTATTTCGCGTGGCTTAGCCTGAACCGTAGCTCTGTTAATACTAAGATAAATATAATTTAAATTTGGTTTGACCTTAAGAGGCAGCTGTGACAAAGCATGGCATGTCTGAGGTCTGGATGCAATTATGTGGAATTGCTAAACGCCAGACTTCAGTCGTGACCTTTAGATTGCACCGGAGCCAGAGGAGGTCCCTGATTTTAACTTCTGAACTGCAAATCACCCCCTTGGAAAGAGACTTTAGACTAATCACAGAGAATATTTAAAAGCGTGTAGAAGCTATAAGCAAAATATTTATTTTACACACTTGTCTGCATTTAATCCATAAATCTGTCTACTATGATAGTGTTTCACTTGTGTAGATGAGGCAAGTAAGCTGAGATCATAGCAGACGTGTCCTATAAGGCTTTACAGAAAATCATTGCTTTTTAATCCCTTTATCCCTGTTATTTCCTACCGCTGTGAAAATCCAGTGGCAGGGAAAGCTGGCACAGTGTAGGACAGATGCATAATACGTAATGCTAAGCAGGCAAAAATCCTTCTGTTTGTATAATACTCCAAACACATTTTGAGTGTCAATGTTAGTGCGAGGTGTCCTACATAAAAAATAACTTATCGATACTCAACAGAGTATTAGACATCCTTGGGCTAACCTCGTGCTGTCTCGGTATCAATGACTAATCTAGTTAGCCAGAAGAGTTGAACTGGACTAGTTTACGAAAAGCAAGTCCCACCGAAGTGGATACTTGGGTCTAAACATGACTTGTGTACTGCATGTTATGTAGCACCTGATCTCAGGCCATTAATGTTTAATTTTGATTTTTTTTTCATTATCTTTTCCTTGCATGAACACTGAAAACATGCTTAGCTAGTAGGATTGAGCTCGAATGTCCGGAGGGCATCTAGAAATTTCCAGGTGTGTGATTGCTTCCTTGAGATTCACGTTAAAGCATCCTCCTGTCTGTAGTACAAATGTAATCAGCTGCGCTACATCCTCTTTGGCCGAAAGGTCTGGGAGCCCTGGGAGCTGGCTGCTGGTGGCACCGTTCGGGACTGTTTGTACTACGGGGCTGAGAATGGATTTAGTTAAAGCGCGCGAGAAAGGCTTGCGGTGCTGCAGCGTGCCTAGTGTTTGGGGAAGGGGGAATACTTTGTAAGAATTTTGAAAGGGAGCCTTTCAAGATGAACTTGGCAGTAGGTGCAGTGCTGCCTGTGGCAGATTTGTGCGAGTAGTAACAGCAGCTGTTTTCTCCCAAAGTAAATCGTACAGATTTCAGGACATCCCGCCTGGCTGATACCGAGCAAGGAGAGAACCTCTGCAAAACACCGCTGAGAAGAGCCCAGTCCCACCCTCCTGACACCCGCCCTTCAGACACTGATCAGCCCTGAGGAGATCCCCCTCAGCCTTCTCTTCTCCAGGCTGAACAAGCCCAGGTCTCTCAGCCTTTCCTCCCCAGGGAGATGCTCCNGTGCTGGTGCCTGGGGCTGTTCCTCCCCAGGGGCAGCACCTTGCCCTTGCTCCTGTTGGATCCCATGAGGTTCCCCTCGGCCCAGCTCTCCAGCCTGCCCAGGGCTCGCTGGATGGCAGCACACCCTTCTGGCGTATCAGCCGCTCCTCCCAGCTTGGGGTCATCGGCGAACTTGCTGAGGCTGCCCTCCATCCCTCCATCCAGGTCACTGATGGATATGTTGAACAGGACTGGACCCAGTACAGACCCTGGGGGACTCCACTGGTCATTATAAATTATAAAGTGTTGAAATATAAAGAACAAAAAACACGTATTCCTCTCCTGCTCTCTCAGAAGGGAGGAAACTGGACCGATGGGATTTTCCGACATGCTGAGCATAATTCAATTCCTGTTGGAATCTGGAGTTTTATCATCTACTCAATACAAGTACAGCGAGGCCTGAGCTTTGCTTGACTTGGCCAAGCAGCGGGGTTAGCAGCGGGGCAGCCCGGTCCTTGCACACTGGCCCCGGCATCCCCCCGGTCCATCCCCCTCTCTGCTGCAGGACACCAGCGCGCCGCCACCGCCCTGCCCTCCTGCCCCCACCGCTCCTCTTCCTCACGATAAGGTCGTTACTATTTATTTATGCAGTTGAGGACTGCAAATTTTAGCTAATTCATGCACGCACAACCTCTTTCCCGTGTTATTAACCACGGAGGAACAAAGCCTTCTGAACCTCATTCTTCCTTTCTTGCCCTGTGTTCTAACACACGTATGATTTTCACGGCAGCTTTGCCAGAGCAGCTCGCAGGCTGGTCGCGGGCTGGAGCACGGGTCTTCCAAGCTGCCGGCTGTAGGGACGGAAAAGGGTAAGTTAGAATATAGGTGATCTTTTAATCAAGGGCAAGAGAACATGTGGAGCATCAAGGCAGAGTCAGTTTAAGATTTTGACAACAAAAATATGGGTTCTTCCAGCCATAATAATTCAAAACAATGGTTCATTTTTCTGCTATTCCTGATATTCAGTAGAAGTTGCGGGAGAGTGACAGGTTCTTGGGCTGTTCTCAACCGACTTTAAAAACATCTGCCTTAGGAAATGACTTTGTACCTAACCTATACGCAGTTTTCCAATTATTTTACTAAATAAATACGAGTATTCTGTAAAAACGGCTGCTACTCTTAGAAGATATTTTTCCATAAGGTAAAGTCAATCAAAGAGAATGTGCTGCTTTTAGATAAGTGTTCCAGGGATAAACGCAAGGAGCGGAGCTGAGGAGCTGCGATGCTGAAACCCGGAGCCGGAGGAGCCCTCCGAGCCGCGACTCGCTGCGGCGGGCCCCAGCTCTCCCTCTGCCCCCCGGCCAGCCGCGGCTCCGGCAGCGCCCTGCAGCCCCTCCAGCTGCTGCACGTCTCGAAGTTTTAGTTAAATTCTTATGGTTTTTTATTTAAAGGGATAGATTTAAAGGGACAGTTTACAATCCGTCGGTGACTTTCTTGTTTGCGTTTCAGCCTCCCACCATGCGCCTTAGAGGCAGAGAGGCTGTGATATTGCCTCTGTTTTGCTTATGGAGAGCAAACGCCTCCAGAGCAGAGCGCGATCTCGGCCAGCGTCGGATAACGCCACCAGGCTGTGGCAGGGCTGGGGGTTGCACCCAAAGTTTTTGAGTGCCAGTCCAGGACTGGGTAATACCCAACGCTGCTAGTCTCAAAATACATTTAAAGGGGATTTGGGGGTCTGAGATGGTCCCGTGGAAGTGTACTGTTAATGCTCGTGGTGAAAGGCGAACCGAGCTTGCTCCGTCTGTGCCAGCTGTCTGTCCACGGCTTCCACCAGAGACCTTTGGAGCCCAGAAGGGACGGCCGCTGGCCGAAGCACACCGCTGTATTTACGGGCTGTGCCGCAGGGCTGTGGCCGCCTGCCGCCCCGGGCGGCGGTCAGGTACCCGCACAGCGGTACTGTACCTGCCAGAGTCCGGCCGAGCGCCGCACCGACAGCCCGGACCTCTGTTCTGAAAATCCACGCGAGGACCCCGACGGCCTCCCGGAGACCGGCTTGCCCGCGAGGAGCGCCGGAGCACAGGCCAAGGTGAAATCCAATAGAAGAGTGAAAGCGAAGTGAAAAGGCTGGCTTTCCTGTGGATTTTTTAAGCATTTAATAGAACTTAATAGAGCATTATCTCTCTCGCTAAGGAGTGATAAGATGGCTGTAAGAGCGCCTTCTATAGAACCTGCTCCTATAAAATCTAATTGGTTTCATATCTATCAAATTCTAAAGGCCTTTCTTTAAAGTTGTGGGGTTTTTAAGAAGTCAAATAATAGATTTATTCTTGATGTCTCGGGCACATTATTGCAGTAACCACATCCTTGGACCACAGCTTTGGCAGAACACACACATCCGTAATGAGAGACTACGTGTTCTGTGGAGGTTTTATTACAAAAGAAAATGAACAAGTATATTAGGAAGAAAGGGGGAAAATAGAGGAGACTACTTTTTTGGCAAAGCTTTGTATTACAGATCTCATTTCTCTGGTTGCAGCTGCCTTGAGGCACCCATTTCAGTGAGCTGCTATATTATGCTTAACTGTAGATGCTTCCCAAATTTGCTCTTTGGTGAAACAGGCATTTGTGCAGGTTCTCCATAAAAATGACTGATGTGAGTTTTACCAAGAACTCTGGCACTTCTCCATTATAAGAAAGGATTACATTTTTAGAGAGATTTATCGAGATGGGAGTAGTGAAACAAACATTTTAAATGTCCAGTTTAATCCCCTCTTTCCCCAACCAAGCCTATACTGGCAGGATTTTAAGCCGTTCTAAAATGAAAGCTCCCTGAAAGAAATAGATTTCCCTGTGGGACCACCCAACTTTCAGTCCTGCTTCTGTGGGAAGGTAAGAGAGCTCGGTTTTCATTTACTATTTATGAGATGTGCGTTCATATTGCCAAGTGACCATAGGATTCTGTGCTTTTAAGAATCTGCAAATGAGATGAAGCTCATTATTTTTTAATGCAAAAAGGATTATTGCGATCTTAGTGCAGGGCTGTGTAACCTCAGATATGTGTCTTGCTGTGGGATATATATCAAGGCTTCTGCTTTAGGAAGTCAATAAAGTACAAGCAGTATTTTCCAGTCATTCTGTTCAGCATATAAAAGCAGTATTTATTAGAAATAACACTAAAGGGGATTTATTTTTTTAATTGCAGACCATTACTTGCAGGAAATTGCCCTCCTCTTTGTGTGCATTTTACTTTACAGTGTTGAGATAAATGCAGGGGCACGTTTTCAAAATCAAGCTTCTCCTTAATAAGAGAAGATTCATTATTATCCGCTCCCGTCTCCATGCACAAGAGTCGGTCTCGCGGTCCTAAGGGAAAATGAAGTCTGATAATCAAGTAATCCCCTGTTGATTTTTCCCCCAGTATGTTAGGATTTACTTTTTAGGATCATGTTATTGGGTGCCAAGCCGTGGCCCTGCTCTAACAGCGACAGGCGCTTCGGTGCTTCTGCAGGTGAAAGCGTTTGCGCGGGTGTCTGGCTGCCTGGGAGCGGGAGTCTGATCCGGAGGATGGGGCGCAGCACCTTAGGAGGAAAACCAAGCAGTGAGAGAGCTGCAAAGAAGACGTTAAATCTGCTTATCGCACCCGCAGTTACAGTATGCAACACCAAAAGGAAACCACCCGTTCGCTACGCCTTCGCTGTTGGCCTGGCACTGAAGCCGGCGGCTGCGGTGCCCTGGGTTGCTCCCTGTGATGACAGTGGGTCCGGTGCTCGTCCCATGCTGGCCGGGTGCCGCACACGCACGCTCTTCCTCCCTCCATCCTCCCTGGGATGTTTGTATTGCCAGCGCCGTTGTCGTTAGGCCCTGCGGATGGGACGCTCTCTGATTCTTGTGGTCACTGCGTAGTTTACTTTGAAGCAGGTTCGTGGCATGGAGCTGTGCAAAGAACTGGTGGCGGAGGGCGGCTCAGGTACACCCTTAAGTGCCCGCGCTCTTCTGTGTCACCTGTGTGCGGTCCCTTCAGTGTTCCTGTCTGCTGTATTAAAGTAGTGCTGCAAACTAAACACAGAAACGCGCGGGAGTGAGGAGGTGTAAGAGGGAAGGCAGTTTGGGCGTTTATTAAGACAGTTTATTAACCAGAAAAGCTGGGTTCTCACTGCTGCCTGTTACTCTACAGAAGCTATACCTTGGTTCTGCACACACAACAAATACCTTGTTAATAATTAATGTATTCTCGCAGCAGTTCGCAGAAAAACTGGAGAAATGGCACGTGAGCTTTCTGTCTTTTATTTCTGTCTTCCAGGTGTGCTCAAGCCCCACACGCTCGCTCCTGGGTCCGGGCCGGGCAGGGAGCCGGGCTGTGCTCTGGGATCGCACGCCTGCACATTCCCCACCTTCCCCGAGCAGGGGGACCCGCACAAACCCCGGCTTTCTCCGCTCGTCCCCTATAGCCTCGCCTTTACAGTAGCGGTCCCACCGCTGCCTGGCTGTGCTTCAAACACAAATTCGGCTCTCTCCTCTGATTTCTGGCCCCTTGGCCGATGCCAGCTGTGCCCCGAGCCTGGCCTCCGCCACACAGCCCTGCAGTCCTGCGCGGGGTTTATTGAACGTTTGCAAGCCCATCGATCTGAAACCGAAGTGCCAACAGGTAGAAAAGGCGTTACGCTTTCAGCTGAAGGTACCTGATTAACAACATGCCAAAGACGAGTTCAAGCTATTACAGCAAATATCACAGCTTTGCTGTACGGGAGAAGCATCAAAGGGCTTTAAGCAGGTACCCAACTGCCGAGCGCTTGGCAGAGCCCTGGGGACTGACCCCCCCGCTCCCAGCAGCAGGCTGGGACCAGCAGGGAGGAGGCGCAGGACAGCCGAGGCCCCCCCTGTGCATCGCAGTCCCTGCTTTCTCGCCAGGACAGAGCAGGATAAAGTACTGTCGTGGTTTAGCAGGATAAAAGGACTGTCGTGGTTTAGCCTGGATCAACAACCAAGCCCCCCGCAGCCGCTCGCTCACTCCCCCCGGTGGGATGGGGGAGAGAATCGGAAGAGTAAAAGTGAGGAAACTCATGGGTTGAGACAAAGACAGTTTAATAGGGAAAGAAAGAGCCGCGCACGCCAGCAAAGCAAACCAAGGCATCCATTCCCTGCTCCCCACGGGCAGGCGGGTGCTCAGCCATCTCCAGGAGAGCAGGGCTCCATCACGCGTAACGGTGACTGGGGAAGGCAAACGCCATCACTCCCAACGTCCCCCCTTCCTCCTCCTTCCCCCAGCTCTATACACCGGGCATGACACCGTATGGCGTGGGACACCCCTGGGGTCAGCTGGGGTCACTGTCCCGGCCGTGTCCCCTCCCGGCTTCCCGTGCCCCCGGCACAGCACGGGGAGCTGAAACAGCCCTTGGCTGGTGTAAGCGCTGCTGAGCAACAACTAAACATCTCCGCATGATCACCCCTGCTCCAGCACAGATCCAAACCACAGCCCCACACTGGCTACTGCGAAGAAAATTAACTCTGCCCCAGCTGAAATCAGGACAGTATCCACCCCTTATTCCATACCATTTATGTCATGCCCAGGTCCCACACTATCCAATACAACCTCATAAACCACCACCCCCCTTCCCATCCTTTGAGAAAATACACAGATATCATTTATCATCCCCTTAGTCTATGGACCAGCCCTGTAAAATATCCACAGATCTCCACAAAATGTCCACTGAGTTCGTTCAGTCCATGACGTTGGGCTCCATCTGTTCTGGTGGTCGCTCAGGACAGGAGAGGTGGTGTGCTGCGGGGAGTTACTGGGCAGCATTTATCAAAACGCCTTTAGGGAATTAGGTGACCAGCTCCCGGGCAATAGAGGCGCTTATGGCCCTTAGGTGCTTTTTAAGACCCCAGACTAATTTCCTTCGCTGTGTCCTTGCTCTCTTGAGCTCATGCTCCACAAATGCAGTAATTGCAAGCATTTGTTTTGAACTGTAGAAGCCTGAGCTCTAGAGCAAGTTTTATTTACTGCAATTATATCTGGCAGGAACTTTCTAATAAATTCAGGAAAATTATAAACCTCTCACTAAATGCATGAACAGAAAAATAGGGCAAATTGATCAAATAAGCTGTTTCCTACATAATAAAAAAATTATTATGTGCATAACATCCTGGAACAGAAATAGCTCTGGTGAAACCATGAAGACAGGCAGGAACTTGCAGAGTTTTCAGTTCGGGTTCACTCCTAGCAAAGAGCCTCAGAAAACGCTTAACTCCAGACGGCCAGTTACGGGTGAGATTTGTTCCACATCTCGTTTAACCGAACGTATCTATGATGTCACCGAATCTGAATTTCAAATAGCTGAATTCAGGTATTGGATTTTTCTGAAATGAGCTTTTAATAATTATTGAGCTTTTCCATCTCTGCTATGTAGCTTAATTTACATTAAAAATTTGAATTTCATCTTAAATTCTCAATCTAGCTGCGTTAACACCTCTCTGAGATAAGTAAACGATTGCTACAAATTAGGTCTGGGCTTGGATGCTGCGGCTGATTAACATCACATAAGGACAATTAACAGCATTTTTAGGAGTGGATAGGAAGAAATTACCATATGCAGTTGAAACTATAAAGAGAATTTTAGGGAGGTATGTAATTAGGCAAATCAGGCTAGGGTAGCGGCTGTAACGTACCTCCCCCGATGAAAAGCATTTATGGATTCCTTAAGGGCCATACGGGTTCTTTAAAGGCTATAGTTTTACATCTCTCCTAAAAAATGTATTTACGAAACAATTTAAATGTCAAATTCATGCCGTATTAACATCATACCGGTTCTAAATGGCCTGGCATCGCCAGGAAAATTAATGAGAGCTTCCCTGCCTGAACTCTGAATTTCTTTCTCATTTGAGTTTGAATAAAGGGAAAAGATAGCTTAGGAAATGAGAGCATGCATTTAGACAGGTTAAAGAAAGCTTACAGCAGAACTGGATCGTTTCCATTTCCCTAGTAATATCAATCTGCATTCCCTTCCGATGCCATTTTTTAAAACCGTTCACGGGCCCGTGGTTGAAGGAGCAGCCATAGGGCGAGGAAGGCCATGTGAAATAATACGAACGTAGCTTTCCCATTTTCCAACTTAAAGCATCATTATCTATGACCTCGTGTCACTTTATGCTTCATTATCAATCATCATCCGAGGGCTGAGGAAAGCTTCATCTGCAGCCTGGGTTGTGAAGAACGGCAGCGAATGGAAACTTAGAAAGGTTTGGTTATCGTTCGTGGGAAATGCTCTCCTTTGAAACCTCCGCTGCGCTCCCCAGACTCGTAAGCCTAGACAGAGAATAACATTACTCAGAGGCTCATATTTTCTTCGTCATTTGCAATAATAGTAATCAGGAATGACAAGCTGTGAGCTGGAAATTATCCATCATGGGGCATCTCCATCCTCCTCCCAGTGCACCGCTGGGTAGTCTGTGACTCCAGCTGTTGTGATACTGGTTTCTGCTTGCATGGAAGCGGGGAAAACCAGGAGGTCCGTTGTTTTGGAAGGGCTCACCCATCCTCCAGGACTGTTGGGTTTGCTCTGCCCACCCAGCATCAGCCTGGCTGCGGAGCGGCTCTTCGTGCTGGCGTGGCGTTGGTGGGTACGTGGTGGGGTACGTGGTGAGTACCTGGTGGGTATGTGGTGGGGTACGTGGTGGGTATGTGGTGGGTACCTGGTGGGTACGTGGACGGTACATGGTGGGTATGTGGTGTGTACCTGGTGAGTACCTGGTGGGTACCTGGTGGGTACCTGGTGTGTACCTGGTGAGTACCTGGTGGGTATGTGGACGGTACATGGTGGGTACGTGGTGGGTACGTGGTGGGTACCTGGTGAGTACCTGGTGGGTACCTGGTGGGTACGTGGTGAGTACCTGGTGGGTACCTGGTGGGTACCTGGTGGGTACGTGGCAGCGAGTGCCACTTTGCCAGGCTGGCGGTGTGCAGGTTTGAGCGTTTCATTCTCCTTTTGCCATCTCCTCGGCATGGTTTCCTCTCTGAGCATGACTGATACTTGATCCCTGTGAGTTTCCCAAACAAAGAAGAGCAATTACGGTCTCTCATTAAAAAGCCTGGGCAGCATGGTGTGTGCAAATCAAGATAACCATTTATCCGCAACTCTCCCCTCTCTGCCCATGGGGGCTTAGGCTCAGCCTGCGTTTGGGTTGCAGGTCTTTGCTTTTGCTGCGACTGCAGCGTGGGATGGTGAGAGGGGGTGGCAAGGGCAGGGGATGGCGGTGGGTCTGCAGAGGGAGATAAGGGCTGAGGCACTGGCGGGGAGAGCTGCGGCGCTGGCCCGTCACCTGCCCATAATGTGCTTTTGCAGAGCGTGGGTTAACGGCGACAGCCAAAGTGGCCATTTCCCTCTGCTGCGCTGTTGGGCTTCGGGCAGCCCATGTGCTGGACTGCCCTTCCCCGTGTCCCGTCCCACAGGACACCTGCCTCCGCTCCTGATCATGCTGGAGAGATAAAACAGATGTGGTTTATTTCAAGGGGAGCACACTCTCTTAACACAGTACTGCTAGGGCTATCAACATTGCTATCAGAAGCTGAAGTACTCCTTCCTCGGGCGCTAAAATAAATTAGCAAGCACACTTGGCTGGAAGAAAAATAGCTTCAGTGTCACCCTTAGAAAGTGCTGCTCTCCTCTGCCCCTGCAAGGAGGTTTGGAAGGTAGTGTGTATTGGTTTAACTTGCATATATACTTCATAGCATTTACATGCCTCGGGAAAGACGTCCTTGATCAACATAAAGTGCAAGACTGAATGGATCAGAATACAAAACCCATCGGTTCTCAAGCAAGACTGAGCTCTTGGGGGCGTACATCGGGGTTCACAGCGGGAACCCAACAGTGAATGTGCCGCCGGTACCCCACCCTGAGGACTCCGCGGTGCTGTTCTGCGTGGCGGAGGGCAGTTTTGTGCTTACTGCTTTCATCTTCCTCGTGTCTGGAGAAGTGATGCTGCTGCTGAGCCTCTGGGGCGGACAAAATGAATGTCTGACAAACTCCTCCACTTCTTCTCACCTTCTGGGATCTTGTAGAGGGCTACGCCGCCTGTGTTGCAGCAGCCGAGAAGGCCACAGGGTTGGCCAGGTCCCTGCTGGTTGGCCAGGAACCAGTTAGCCCCAGTTAGCCCCAGTTAGCTGCTTCCATCCCTTTGAGATTATAACGCCTGAGATGTATGGGCTGTATGTCAGCATGGGTCCAGAGGCAGCTGCGGTTCTCCTGGTACTCAAATCAAAGCTGTCTCCCATCAAAACAGTCGCCCTTTGGGTTTTTAACTCACCTCGGCAGATCATCATGGCTTTGGGGGATTAATATCACACTGGGGGAAGCTTCCAGAGGCACCACCTTAAGTCTGTCTTTTATGACTTTTAGGTACTTTACGTATTTTCCAGTATTTCTCCATCATACTGAATAGTGTTGTACAGCCCTAAATGTATCTCTTGCCAGGTTGCTACAGGCTCTGTCCTTTTAAATGCTTGACCAAATTAATTCGAAATAAATTCCATGTATATTGCTGAAGTTTATTCCACTGTCGAAACATTGTACAGAAATCCTTCATCTGTCCAGAAACTTCAGATAAATCTGTGCTTCTTTTAAAATAACCTTTGAAATGTTTTTGATCAAAATGAGTGAAATAGCAAGAATAATAGACGTTGGAGGATTTGTATCCAGTATAGTTTCCTGCTTCTCCAAATGCTTTTGGAAATGCTGATTGATTTCTAACAAAGCTTGAAATGTCACCAGGAGGAATGAATGAAAAATACACTACTCTAATGTATGTTGAAGTTGAAATTGGCTCAAAGTTTTAACCTTTAGAGACGCTTTTGACTTTCTTTTGCTTCTTGAACTTTTCACAGCACTTACATAGTTGGGAAGATAACGGGGAACAAGCTGCATGTAGGGGGAAATTAATAAATGATGCTGTTATTTCTGACACATTTACAAGAGGGACGTGTTAAAACTCCAGTGACAAATGAGAGCATTGCTCTATTTAAAATAAAGCCTGCTCATTTTGGTAAAGGGGGATGCTGCGCTGGTGTATTCGGAAGGATCCGTGCCCCTCTTGAGAGGGGCAACAATCCCCAACGGCGCCCACGAGCAGGCTGCCCCGCACCCGGGGAGCGTGCAGCAAGCGCCTCTGCTTCTCGCCGGAGCCTTTACGTTGAATATATTGAATATATGCGATGGCGCGGGGATCATTTTTAGCAGGATGGGATCATTCGTGTCTTGGTCTGTGGTTGAAACCCAGCTGGGAGAGCGAGAGCAAAGTCCTGGCAGTGTTTCCTACCCAGCTGGTTTTGTTGGTTCAACTGTAAATGCAGTGTATCGGTGCACTGGATGTATGTTTGTGGATGAATAATAACAAAGGCTTGGCCCGCTCTAGAACCTGCAGTAATTGAAGCTGCAAAATTAGGTAAACATTGTTTGAAATGCAGCCAATTTCTGATACAGCAAGAAGACCCTTCAGTGACATTAAGGCTGCTCCCAGGCAGCGTCTTGTCCTTGCACCCTTTGCTCGCTGGCCGTATCCCAGTCTTCAGAGCACTCAGCGTTTTTCACTCCTCAGGTTAGAAATGTGTGGTGTCTTGTAGGGTTTGCTTCTTTTATTTTTTTTTCTCCTGATGAATTTACTCACTGGAGTATAAAAAAAATAATAAAAAAAGCCTCGGGACCTATCTCCCTGAAATTAGCCTGTGATTGCTTCTGGCTGGTGGAAGATTTACAGCATCTGGCGCTGCAGCGCTGGGGACGCTGTCTGTGACTCCCCGGGCCTCGCTCTCCCCTGTCCCCTTCCTTTCAGTAAGCGCTGGTTTTTGGGCAGCGCAAAAGCAAACCGGGGACCGGGCAGTAAGCTGTAACCGAGTGCATTTTATAGTCGCTTAGAAATAACTTTGGGCAAGCGTACATGGGCGCATCACCCTCCCCACGTCGACGGTAGCCACGGGGTTACACCACTTGGCACGTTCTCAGTGCTGAGCGCAGAATGCTGTAAAAATGCTGCCAAATGTGGTATTACGTCAAACGTGGCATTACCCGGGCCCTTCTCTTCATCCGACCCCCTCTCTTGCTGTACGGGGGCTGCTCCCTGGGCCATGACGGTGGTGTGATGGCGAGGAGAGGAGGGGAAGCAAGAGATACTGGGCAAAACCGCATCCTCCTGTTCACGTGATGGCTTAAGAGCAGGAAAAAAACCCAACCCAGGCTCTCAAGTTCCAGTTCATGCCTGTATTGAAACTTGCTGCCCCATCAGAGACGGAGTAACCAAACCCCTGACTGCCGCGCGCCTCTGAGCGCTGAGGTCAGGAGGGGGCTGCACTGCAAACGGCTGGAACTCCTGCAAATGGTCTGGCTTAATCCTGGGTCGGGAGTTATAGGGTTTTCTCACCTTGTTTCTAGATTTATTTATTTTTTTTTAGCAG